>JASDQU010435814.1:89493-101152 GCA_032191745.1 Picea mariana
TATACATAACTCAACTTCATTAACAATTAAAAATTCACAATAGCTTTGTTATCTTTACTCAATGAATATAATCAACCTATAAGGAAGTTATCCTATAACCATTTCATTCTATCAACTATTAATTAACAAAAAATTCAACAAGGAAACAAGTAGATGTACATATCTAAATAAGGTGTTGGGACACAAATGGAACAACCAAGTTCCACCCAACCGTGGAACAGAACAACCACACTACTTGCTCTGTTCACCCCCTATCTTGACCATGAGTCCATAAGGGAGAATTCCAATGATCCTATTTCGCTACATTCCTCTTTCATATCAGAAATCCCCTTTCATCAAACTCCAAATAATTTTCATAAAAACAAGTGATATCCTTTCTCCAACATATTAAGCATTGTCTTGCCTCCTCCCATATGTTGTATATCATGAGCATCTTGTGCCTAGGTCTTTTTCCCTCTTTGGGAATTTTTGAAAATTTACAAATCCCTGATTTTCAGGGGCTACTAGTGGCTAAATTCCTCATTTTCCACTTGTAAAATTCAGCCTTGAGGTAAATCAAGTTTGTTCCCCACTCATGTAATCATGGTAAGATGTTTTCAACTTTGATGTTCCATTTGTCCTTCAACAATTAATATATAAAAAGATTTGTCTTTTACATGTGTCATATTCAAAGAGTTGGTTGGGAAAATCAAATATTTTCCCAACAGTCACCAATAATTAGTTACAAATAATCAAATTGCAAATTCAGATTTGCCATAAATGACAATAATTTTACAAATACAAATTTGCCAAAAACAAAAATTATTTCCTAAGTTCATACAGACTTTAATAATTAATTATTTTTGGGGATATCACATCCTCTCCCCCTGTTGAAATATTCTAACTGCAATGAGTATTTTAATTATTATTGATGTATTATTCATTATCAATCCCGCTTTGTAGATTGATCATGTCGGGTATTGTAAATGACCAAATCCCCTTTTGCGGATTGGTCAAACCCTAATTGTAATAGGAAGAATGATAAGTTGGCCCCATAATATATTAAAGGTGGTTATAACCACCTAGAATAAGAAGTTGGCCCTGCCAGTGAAAATACACCTTCGTCCACACATGCCAGATTGTATAAATAAAGAGGCTAGCACCTCATTTGTACACACACTCACTTGTTCATCAAAGTGCAAGTTCGGAGCTGCAGTTGGAGAAGAAGGAAGAGAGAGAGAGGCACATTCTTTGGAGAGGACTTTATGTATTTGTTTGAGTTATATCTTGGCATTGTATTGGCTATCTATATTAAGGAATTTTTTGTTGGGTTTTCTCCCCCATGAGGGTTTCCCAAGATAAATGATGTGTCTCTTGTGATTCTGTATTTCTCAGTGATCCTATTTATGCTATGGTTATCTAGTGAAATGAAAAGAAACCTAATAATAGATTAAACCTTAACATGGTATCAGAGCTAAGCTAAAGAGAGCATATTTCACAAGAGAAAGAGAAAAATGTCATTGTTGTCGTACATGCAAATTAGGGATTTTTATTGAAGAAGAATTTCATCCCCAAACCCATCTAGAAAAGTGCACCCTTCCTCAAATATTGCTTTGGAATCCTTAGTGCAACTTTTCAGTGGCTAGATCTCCCGGAAAGTGAAACCCTAGTTTTTTACAAAGTACCAGAAGTACCAGAAGTACCAGAAAACCAGAACCACGAGTCCATAAATCCGATGATAAAGTTTGAAGGGGTAAAAGTTGGATTTTTTGAAATCTAACCACACTAGGCTACTCGCCTCAACCAAGCACACCTCCTGGTAAGTTCAAAATTCGATTTTGAGAATTTTCATTTTTTGGTCATTTTCCTAGCTCCAGGTAAAAGATTTCTACAAGCACTAAGCTTGTTGACAAGCTAGAAGGTTTGGAAAACTTCCGTTCCTGGAAGTATAGGATTGGAGTAATTCTTGAAGAGAATGACCAAGCAATATTCGTCAAAGAAGAAGTACCAGAACCCACCGATGCTGCTGAGAAAGAAAAGCACCAAAAGGACACAATTAGGGCTAAAAGAATCATTGTAGATTCTATCAAATATCACTTTATTTCTCAAGTGTCTTCAAAGAAGACTCCAAAAGAAATGTTTGATGCCCTAACCAGATTATATGAAGGAAATAACATTAACTGGAAGATCAATCTAAGAACTCAACTCAAGAATACAAGAATGCAGAAAGGATAATCGATCCAGGAATACTTCTCCAGAATATCTCAATTCAAAGAACAACTAGAAGCAATTAGAGATACTATAGATGAAGATGAAATCATAATGATGAACCTTAATGGTCTCACAAGACCATGGGATTCATTCATCCAAACCATTTGTGCCAGAACAAATAAACTAAAATTTGATAGTCTTTGGGAAGAATGTATTCAAGAAGAAACAAGAGTAGATAACCGAGAAGCTTTACTATCAAGAGATGAAGATCAAGCCCTAACTACTCACACTAAAGGAGGAATAAATAAGTCTTAATTCCATAAATAAAATCATAAAGAGTCTCACCCCCAAAACAAATTCATGCATAAATAATCTCAACCTAAGAGATTCCAGAAGAAAGGACAAAGAAAATAAAGAGACTTTTCATACTACCAATGCTACCATTGTGACAAGATAGGACATATTGCGAGACATTGTCCAACTAGATGAGAAGAATACAAGAGGAAAAATAAGAGGCACCATGCCCATGCAATTGAAGATGAAGAGCCACCCACAAAGATGATAAGAGAACACATTGAAGACTATGTCTTAATATCAGCCCTCTCAGGATCAGTATCACCTAGAGAGGACACTTGGCTCATTGATAGTGGTGCTTCCAAGCACATGACAGGTAAAAGAGATATTCTCTCTTTCCTTTCAAAAAATATTTTTTCTCAGAAAGTTACACTTGGAGATGATTATCAATACCCTATCAAGGGAGTGGGAGAATCAAACTACAAGCTTAATTCAGGGACTCTAATGAAGATGAAGGACATACTCTATGTACCAGGTTTGACAAAGAACCTAATATCCATATCAGATTTAGAAAAGAAAGGCTTTATAATTTCCTTTATAGATGGAGAAGTTCTTATGTGGGCTAAGTGTAAAACCATGAAAGAAGAAATCGTCATTGGAAAGGAAGAAGTGGGTTGTATAAGCTAAAGGGCCACTCAAAAGTTGCCATGACCCATGCCATTGAGAATCCATATGAAATTTGGCATAGAATATTATTCCACATCAACTACAAGGAATTACCATATGTATGAAAGGCAGTCATAGGTCTACCAGAACTCAAGGTTGACCATGAAGGTGTGTGGAATGGATGTGCACAAGGGAAGAATATCAAGAACCCTTTTCCGAAGAGAGATAGTAAAGAAGAAGGAGTCTTAGAACTCAGTCACTCAGACGTGTGTGGCCCAATGCCATCATCGTCCATCAATGGGTATGTATACTATGTATCTTTTATTGATGATTATTCTCATAAAACCTGGGTTTACTTTTTTAAATCAAAAGATGAAGAATTCAATAAATTCAAGGAATTCAAAGCCTTGATAGAGAATATTTCTAAAATAAATATCAAGACACTCAGGTCAGATAATGGAGGAGAATACACCTCAAAATAATTTGTAAACTATTACAAAGATGTCAGGATCAAGAGGGAGATCACCATTCCCTACAATCCTCAACAAAATGGTGTAGTAGAAAGAAATAACAGAACGATAATGGAAGTAGTGAATACCATGATCCATGATCAAGATCTTCCAATGTGTTTATGGGAAAAAGAAGAAAAAACTAAAGTATATGTACAAAAATGATTATCCCATAGTGCACTTGGGTTCAAGACCCATGAAGAGATGTTCTTCAGAAAGAAGCCAAAAGTAATTCATCTCAAAATATTTGGCTGCCCAGTATTTGTACATATTCTGAAAGAGAACAGAAACAAGCTGGACCCTTCAGGAAAGAAGGAAATATTTTTTGGTTACTGTGAGGTCTCCAAAGCCTTCAGAGTTGATAAACTAGGTCACCATCATATTGAGATCAGAAGGGATTTGAACTTTGATGAATATGCAACACTAAAGAAATCGAGAAGATGCCATCTTGAATAAGTATATGAAGAGGAACCTGTAGCTCCTAGAGTTGCAAAACTAGTAAGGGAAGTCATAACTTCCCCTGATGAGGAAATTCTAGAAGATCATGACATAGTAAAATTTCAAGAACCTCTTCATATGACAATCTCCCATAAGAAAAAGCCTGCTTGGGCTAGGGAGCTTATTCAAGATGGAGATAATTATGGTGTTCCCGAAGGAACCACGAGACATGTTAAGAGACCTAAGACATTCTCCGATTATATGGATTTGATGTGTGATCTCCTAGAGAAGGAGTCTATTTTCTTTGAAGAATCCATTCAGAAGAAAGAATGGGCAGATGCCATGACAGAAGAATACCAATCCATAATAAAGAATGATGTATCGGAAATAGTTCCCAGACCGAAGAGCAAGGATGCATTATATTCCAAATGGATTTTCAAAATAAAACATGTTGCTGATGGAAGTATTGAGAAGTATGAAGCAAGGTTTTTCACTCGTGAATTTTCCTAAAAGGAAGGCATTGACTATGAAGATACATTCGCTACTGTATCCAATACACTTCGATCAGAACCATCATATCCCTTGCAGCTAAGATGAAATGGAAGTTACACCAGATGGACGTAAATAAATATTTCCTAAATGGTGTCATCGAAGAAGAAGTGTATATAGAACAATCTCAAGTATTTGAATTTGAAGACAGAAAGACTCATGTTTGCAAGTTGAAGAAGGCTCTGTATGGATTGAAGGAAGCTCCTAGAGCTTGGTATGGAAAGATAGATAGTTTTCTGACGAGCTTGGGATTTACCAAGAGTAAAGCAGATTCTAACCTTTACTTCAAGGTTATTGAATGATGAGAATGTTATATTTCCACTATATGTGGATGAATTATTCTTAATTGGATATGAGAATCTCATCACCGAATGTAAGAAGAAGCTCTCTGCATAATTTGAGATGAAAGACCTTGGCCTAATGCATTATTTCTTAGGTCTTGAGGTATGGCAGATCCCATAGAGAATATTCCTTAACTAAGGGAAGCATGCAGTTGAAATCCTGAAGATATTTGATATGTTGGAGTGCAAGTCCATGAATACACCCATGGAAAGGAAGTTGAAGCTTCTGGTTGATAGTTCGGTAGAATTGTTTTATGCCACGCTGTATAGACAAATCATTGGATCGCTGATGTATCTAAAAAACACCAGACTAGATATTTATTTTGCCGTGAACACCTTGAGTTAGTTTTTGGTAGAACCCATACATGTTCACCTAGTTGCTGCAAAACATGTGATGGGGTACCTTAAGGGTACATTATATTGTGGTCTCAGTTATGAAGGAGATCATGACTTCAGAATGAGTGGGTACACTGATTCAGATTGGGCTGGAAGTGTCTCTGATAGGAAGATCACTGTAGGATGTTGTTTTAGTTTGGGATCAACCATGATCTCATGGAAGATTGGGAAGAAATCAAGCGTTTCTATCAATACAATGGAAGCATAATACATTGTTACATGTTCTACTAGTTGTGAAGCCATATGGCTTCGTAAGTTGTTGAATGGTCTATTCAACCTAGATATGGAAGCAACCATGATCCTATGTGATAACCAGAGATGTATAAAGATGACAGAGAATCTTGTATTTCATGACAATTCAAAACACATAGAGATCTGATATCATTACATCCATGACATGGTGCAGAGAGGAGCCATAAAGCTCCAATATGTTAGCATGAATGAACAGGTTGATGATGTGTTGACCAAGCCTCTATCTCGTGTAGATTTTGAGCACTTTCGAGATAAGCTTGGTATAGTCCGAAAGGACCTCCCTCGAAAGGGGGAGTAGTGCTGTGTTACGAGCCTAGTGTTGTGATTCCAGCTTAATTTCTATGTGGTGTTTCTAGCTTAATTGGTGTGTTGTGATTCTAGCTTAATTGTTGTGTGGTGTTGCCAACTTAATTGTTGTGTTGTGATTCTAGATTAATTGCTGTGTGGTGTTTCCAGCTTAATTGTTGTGTTGTGATTCCAGCTTAATTGTTGTGTGGTGTTTCCAACTTAATTGCTGTGTTTTGATTCTATCTTAATTGTTGTGTGGTGTTTCTGGCTTAATTGTTGTGTTGTGATTCCAGCTTAATTGTTGTGTGGTGTTTCCATCTTAATTGTTGTGTTGTGATTCCATCTTAATTGTTGTGTGGTGTTTCCAACTTAATTGTTGTGATGATGTGCCAACTTAATTGTTGTGATGATGTTCCAACCTCGTGTTGTGATGATGTGCCAACCTAGTTCTATGATGATGTGCCAACCTCGTGCTGTGATGATGTGCCAACCTCATGTTGTGATGATGTGACCAGCCTCATGCTATGACGATGATGTATTAGTTTCATACTAATCCATGTTGATACCAATGATGATGTCATTCCAGCTCTCAGTTGTGAATGACGATGTCGATGATGAGAAAAATTTCCGATGATTTATAGATACGCTAGTCAGTGTTCCAAGATGTTGTTGATGATGTTGTCCTCTCTCCCGCCTGATGCTGTTGTAGAATACCCTTCTTGTTAAGGGGGAGTGTTGAAACATTGTAACTGAAAAGAGTATTCTAATTATTATTGATGCATTATTTATTATATCAGTCCCCTTTTGGAGATTGATCACGTCAGGTAGTGTAAATGACCAAATCCCCTTTTGCGGGTTGGTCAAACTGTAATTGTAATAGGAAGAATGAGAAGTCGGCTCAAAAATATATTAAAGGTGGTTATAACCACCCAGAATAAGAAGTCATCCCTGCCAGTGAAAATACACCTCCCTCCACATGTGCTAGCTTGTATAAATAAAAAGGCTAGTGCCTCATTTGTACACACACTCACTTGTTCATTAGAGAGCAAGTTCGGAGCTGTAGTTGGAGAAGAAGGAAGAGAGAGAGACACATTCTTGGGAGAGGAATTTATGTATTTGTTTGATTTATCTCTTGGCATTGTATTGGCTATCTATATTAAGGAAGTTTTTGTTAGGTTTTCTCCCCCATGAGGGTTTCCCAGGATAAATGATGTGTCTCTTGTGATTGTGTATTTCTCAATGATCCTATTTATGCTATGATTATATAGTGAAATGAAAAGAAACCTAATAATAACTTAAACCTTAACACCCCCTTCAATAAAACACTATTCTCGGTGTTCTTTCCTCTCTTGGAATAAGGTTGGATAAAATTTCTGCAAATCTTCCTCCAATTCCCAAGTGGCATCCTCGAGATCTCATGTGACAATTCATATATGGTGTGTTTCATTGTTTTATCTTTCTATTAAAACACTGAAAATGCAAAATGCATATCCACACACTCAAGCTTAAGCTCATTGTAGTAGTACTAGTTTAAGATCTAATCTGGAGACCTAACCATTGGAATATCCAAGGAGGTTTACAAATCATGTTGGTATCATAGTAGTTTTTTCTTTTCATTTGTGTGGTTTGAGTATAATATATGCTTACCTAGCTCAAAAAGTCCAAGTCTGAGAGAGCATTGCACCATGTGGACAGATGAATTTATTTTAGTTTAGGTTTGCTACTTTAGATGTTATTTCTTAGGAAGGAAGTATTATTGCATTTCAAGACATAAGACACACAAAAAAATATAGAAGTGTTTTCAAGTTTATGTTGTGTATCACAACTCTTTGAAAACCTAAACTTGAATGACGCTGAAGTAACTTAAATATGAAAATGTTAAGCATGGAAAAGACAATATGCATCACTAAATATACATCAAAGTGCAATAAATATTGATTTGTTTTAATGAAAGGTTTTAGACCCTAGTACCTAGGGACAACCAAAATTTATATGTTGAATTTGTATCAATAAAAATAGATATTATATGGCTCCTTATATCCTCTTGGTGGATCGCACAATCAGTTCTCTAAAACCCTTATAATAATGCATCCCTTTAATTAATGATCAAACAACTGTTCTTCTAAATATAGAGGCGTTGGCACTATACTAAAATTTGTTCAATATTTATTGATGTTAATTTAGTTGTTGATGGTGGTTATATTAGATAGGAAACAAAACGTTATAAGGTGAAACATGATAGAGTGTGTTAAACCAACATCAAAACCTCGATCTAATCCTTTCAAAAGTTAAAGATTGACAAGAAAAATTTAGGAAACGTGGAATTAAATTAATGAGTGAAGATATATCTATTTAAATAATTTGTACCAAAGATGTTCATTGGTATGAAATCACCAATTCCTAAGCATGACACAAATTGTAACAACAACTTGGACAAGATTCGTTTGGTTAATCAAGTAGGTTGTATTGAAAAATTCATCATCGATTTCCTAGAAGTGAATATATAGATTATATTTAGTACAAAACATCGCTTAGATTAGTGATTTGTTTCCAAAAGGTACATATGACACCGTGTGAAAGAAAATAGATTCACTTCCCCCTTTTTAAACTCTTATTCAGGAAATAAAACCTGGAAATTTAAGTGCAAAATGATTTACTCAAGAATTAGAGTTACTTGTGTCAATTACTTTTTAGGTGGAAATTTGAACCAATATGAACATAAATATTTTGAATTTAGCATAAACCCCAAGGAACATATATATCCACTTGATCTTTAACAAAATCAACTAGTCTATAATTTGATATGTTCATTTAAAAATAGATCTAACAAACGTGTAGTCATCCAAAATATGCTCAGATATGCCACATGTGTTGTCGAAAGTGATACATAACAAGTTTTCCCTCCATAAACAATACCAAAAACCTCCTAAAAATGATGTTTGGTCAACCAAATTGCCAAGAATAATGGAATTCATGTAACCAACCCCATGAAGTGAGGGAGAAAGGATCTGCAATCACTACAAAGAGAACACCTTCTTGCAGGGGTTTTTACAGAACCTTCTTGGAAAAGTTACCCCTTAACTATTTATCGGGGAGGTTGTTAGTAGAGGCGGGTGACCGAAGGTTTTTGTGGAGGCTTTTGGTTTGGTATGCCTTTAAGGTATATACGCACCGATGCATACATGAACAATAGTGTATAGGTATTTCAATGTTCAAAAGAACCACCATTATAATAAAAACACATGCACCAAATAAATTTCACTAGTTCCATTGAAAATTGCCTTAGTATTGTCACGCACAACGCAATAGCGTAAATAAAAAAAAAATTCCAAATAGATTTTCGTTGTTACCGTGCCTCTCATGCTTGAAAACTTTGGAGCAATAATCGATGCTCACCTTTCTTCATAAGACACCATGTTTCTGGTGCTCTACACCGACTTAGATAAATCCATTGGTGGATTTCACACATTTCCAAATTTTTTAAATTATCACGAATTTTCATTTCTCTCAATGGTGTAACCATGCCTCCTTGGAGAAGAAGAGGCCAAGTAAATTATTTATTAGCTTCTTATTTTCATTTTCATCCAATCAAAACTAGAATTTAGCTTGAAATTTGACATTTTTTTTCAATTTCGCGTGGTGAGCTTGAACGCTTGGGCTCTCCCTGAAGTAGTGTGTACTATGTTAAATTCACAATTAGCAGCACCACTGGTGCATAATGTGTTAAATTCACTGTGATCACTATTTTCGATGCATCTCAAATATATGTACACACCGGTGTCATTCAATCAAGAGCACCGCGATAAATTATAGAAAAACAAAAGGGTGCATCCTTCATAATTCCTTGAAATTGGTGCACAATGGACTTCCACTCGCACCGGTACATTTCACGTCATTAACCCCAACACTAGCTCAATGATATATAAAATTTAATGTAGTGTTGCACTGATTTTAACCAATCACACTCGATCATACATGAAACTCAACACACCGATGGGTCAATTCTCAAACACAACACCATACTTTATAATAAAAAATACACGCACTGAATAAATCTCACTGGTGCTGATGAACATTATGCACCGATGCGCTTCACTATCGTCAGGTGCACCTCCTTAGGGTAATTAAAAAAATAATTACAAAACCAATTTTCATTGTTACAGTGCATCTCATGCTTCCATGTAACAACCCCTCCGTTACTAGAACCGAAGTTGTAAGATCCGTTTTTTTTTTTCTTGTTTTGCTAGACATGCAAGGTCCTGCTTGATTGATCTTGTTATCTCTTAGGAAGCAACACAAGTTCTTAACCATTGAACCCATTCAAAGTATACCGTTGACACCTAAAATCAATGGGTGTGGCGCATAAAACCCTATTACGCCTAAATTCAAAGCATAGAACATCGAAGGCACAGAAGTCTAGGTACACAAATAATCCAAATGCGCATAAAAATCCAATGCGCAATCCATCCAGAGGTGCAAGCCTCCTAATAGATTCTTAGTGATTCGTCTACGCGAGGTGAACATCAATAACATCAACCAAGCTTTTCTTGACTTTTTTAATTCAAGCAAAGGAATTGTAGACCTTGGAAAGTAGTAATTCTTGTTCGATGGTTTATACTAAAAAGACTAGCTAGTACGACTGTCTCAATAATAAATTATCATTAATGAGCTAGTTACCTAAATCCCACGAATGTTAAAATATCCAAATTGTAGAACATTGATTTCATTAATGCTAGAAAGATAATCACTACAATCACTCTACCTTATCCTTAATTGGGAGCCTGTTTAAACATAATAAAAACTGCAGACATTCAACAAGAGCATTGAATTATGCCCTGATTAAAACAATTTATACAATTAAGAACTACATAAACCAATTATAATTACTGCCATCAATTTCACCCGTTAAATTATAATTACCGCCGTCAATTAAAACAATGATAATTACTGTTGTCAATTAAAAAAGTTTAAATGAAATCTGTGTCTAGAATTTATACATTAAATTAGTGCAATTAATTGCATAACCGATCAAGCAAGTTATTCATGGCCTTGTCCTGCAAAGGATTCTCTAGAAGGATTCTGCATAAAATTCAGTAACATAAGGGTTGAATGATGTTATCTCCTCATAACTGTTGTAATCATTAAATAAGTGAGAAGGGAAAAGTGAAAAGGGAAAAATCTGGGTTCTCTTATAGTGTAGCGCTTAATAATACCAGTTATCATTAAGATACGGGTTTAAGCATTGGTCAATGTTCTGGCTTGGATTTTAGTTAATAGACTGTCAGAGATATGTAGGAGGAAAAATAATCCACTGCATTAAAGGAGACTGGATGCCCCTTAGATTGCACCGAGAATTAACGTTATAAAAATTAGAAATTGAGAGAGAAGCCATTGCACAAGATTAACACACAATAATAGAATGTATTACTTAATAGACAAATGGAGGTTACATATATAACATGCAGATCACTGACTCCTAGCAATCTATATCCTAAGAAAGTGGATCTGATTAGCTAAAAATAGTAAACTTAGAAACTCACAGTTACAACAGTCATAGTTGAAACTCACATTTACAACAGTCATAGTTAACCTAGAAATTCACAGTTACTACAGTTGTAAGCATTATCTCTAACACCCTCCCTTAATGCTTACATTACAAATATCACAATACAACACAAAAGATTACAACACTAGAACTTTCATCTGTCTGTCTGATCTGGTCTTCCTCAACACTGA
>JASDQU010435815.1:2103-17931 GCA_032191745.1 Picea mariana
TTTATAAGTTCGGTGTGAACATCCTGAAAAAGTTTTGCACAGCTATGATATGCTAGCGCATCTTTCTCCAAGCCCGTATGAAATGCCATATATGTTCGTCCAGAAGCCTGCAATCTTTTGTACAATTCTGGTACCAAGTTCCAAAATCTCTGTACAAAAACGAAGTGCATGGAAAGCCACCCTGCATCTGAGTCTCCAATATTCTTCTAGCTTAGGGGGTAGAAGGGCCTGTAAACAGCCCCCTCCAGATACCAGTAGCCCAATTTCCTTTTGCATTTTAATCCTTGATAAAACCTCTCTGAGATAAAAGTCAACAGAAGCCGAATATGTACGTGTGAAAACTGGCAATTCATTGTTCTTTCTGACAAATTTGAATATTTTGGGAGACTCTACATCATTTGCCAGTGCTGCAATGAACTGTTCCTAGTTATAAAGATATCCAAAACTCTTGAATTTGAAGCTGAAGTTTTCCTGTGTAGTTATTGATATTCTTCACTCCCGAGGACATAGCCATCTGCTACAGGTACAATGTATGTAATCCGGCATCCACTTAGAAATTCTGTACTCAACAGCAATAGCAAGGACAGCCTGTACAGTTGTATAAAGTCCTCGAACATTATTTCTCCAGTATATTTATGGTTTTCAGGAGCAGTAAGAGGATTCTCAGTTAAGAGGAAATGGTGATCCTCATACACATTTAGGATGAAGATACTAAGGAGAGAAAATTTCAAACTCTGTTACAACAAAACACATGAGAGACCATTTCTTTTTTAGGAGTTAAAACATAAGGACATGATTCCTTCACAAGTGTTTTCTGTTCTTGCTCTACTTGTTCAATCTTGGGAGTATTTTCAAATGAAATGGCAGCAACAGTTTTGTCTACTTTTCCATGCATCTCAACAAAAACATTTATACATTCTTGAACATCTTCGAGTATGACAACCATATTATGTGTATCAAGGCTATATTTTCATTCATCAAACAATTTTGGTTTGGTTTCATCAATCTTATGCAAATTTGCTTGAGGACTGTCATTTTGATTTCTAAATGAATGAAGAGGAATAATTTCCTGCTCATAATATTCTTGTAAATATGGAAGGCTAATATCAAGAACTATTTCATGTTCTAGGGTGCTCATGGATGCATTTTCAAACCCATGAATTGCAAATGGATCAAACAAAACAACTACCCGCTCATTATCTTTATGTATTACTGATTGAAAAGTGGCATAATCTGTTCTGTTGCTTTCATGAAACTCTATCGTAGTCGCTTTTTCACTGGTTGAAATCTCCATAGATGCAGTTTCAAGATACTCATCCATGTCTAGTCCACTTAGAAATTTAACAACCACATCATCCTTAGGGGAGGGAAGACAACTTTGAAACACTTTGTCTTGCTGAAAATCTTTTCACATATCTACATTAGTTTCAGGGGAAGGAAAATGACCTTTAACAACAATTCCTTGATCAACTTCATCTTGATTTATAGGATGGTAGCTGAGCACAAGTTGCAGGAATGAACTGAAATAACCTTCCATGTAATCAACCATATGATCATTTAATAAAAGTTTTTGATCTTCCTTACTGACAACAATTCTCTCATGTAAAGAAGTGTCATCGCAGTCATACTTTCCTGCTTTCTCTATTATTTCATGATTTTCTTTCAACAATTCAAAGGATAAAAAACATAATGGAAGATGGTTTTCATTTGCAAGTCCACTGTATTTCGGATGTTCAACATTGCATCTGGAAGATTTCTGGTCTGGAACATTATTGACATCTTTCTTCATCAATTTGAAAGAAGAAAAACATAATGGCAAGGTTGTTTCACCTGATTCAAAATCTGCTTCATTTACTGCACATTCTTTCATTTTTGTAGGTTGTTGAACATACTTGTTTTCATATTCCTCTCCAACCAATGGCTGCATTTCCTTGTCAAATTGCCTTAGAATATTTTCCTTTGTCTCAATGATGATCTTAACATTTTCTTTCAATAATTTAAATGAAGAAAAGCATAAGGGAGAAGAATTTCTTTCAGCTTCTTTATTACCTTCTTCTATGTAACTGTGATATGAAAGCTGATGGATCTCATTGTACTGCTGAAAAGGAACATTTTCAGGGGAAGAGCATGTGATGGGATATTCTAAAAAGTCAACCTCATAATCATCATCATATTTATCAGATATGGGTAGATCAACAACACCTACAACGTCATCTAACAAGAAAAAACTTGGATCATCAATGTGTTCCTCAACAAACTAATTTTCAAGCTCATCTTCTTGACTATCTTCAAATGAATATATGAAACAATCAGTTGTATTCTCATCATGGGGTAGATCAGAAACTACATAAGTACCTTCCCTTTCAATAGGTGTAACATAATCTTCTACAAAATAATTTTCATTCAAAACTTCAAAAGGGCTTATGATATCATCAATTTTATTCTCAAGATTCCAGGCAAATGTTCTTTTTTCACATTCATCCTTATATCCTGGAACACCCAATTTTTCACTTTGAATCTATTCGCACGCTAGGATATTGGGTTGAATCTCCTGAGCATCATTGAACATTTGTTGTAAGGTCATAGGTCTCCTTTCCATTAGGAGGAAAGAAAAATATGGGTGAAGAGTAGCTTCATACTGGAGCATGGAAAAAGCTTCAGTGGGTCGAATTTCTTTGGGCAGATCATAATAATTACTAGAAAACCTTCTACTAAATGTGGAAATGGTCTCAGCGCTTTTCCCTTTCAAGGCATAGAATTTTGTAAGCTGTAGGTATAGAGATTTCTTCTTTCCCTGGAACTTCGAAAAAACACCCTTCAATTCTTCCCATGAGCCAATTGTCCCCAGTTGCAAATGTTTGAACCATTCTTTGGTATCTCCTCTCAAGGATTGAGAGAAATCCCTCTTACAAACATCATCATGATCAATTTCAAACAAATCTATAAAATGCTCAAAGCCTTGGATGTTTTTTTCAGCTGTGATGGTACCTTGTTCCCCGTCAAACACAGGTAGGTACTCATAGTACTTTGGAGGAAAATCGTGAAGGATGTGAGGTAATTTCAAGGTTCTGTATTTGTGCTAGATATTGGAGGGAAACAAGCATAGGAGACAAAATATCAACCTTGGTCTCATGAGGTTTATCCGCTTGGTTGTAGTTATCATATGGTTCAGGTGGGAGATTTTGATCAAGGTAAAAAATAAACAGAGGGGATATTTGTATAATATTAATAGGAGGATATACAACTTCAGGATTATCATGATCATCGTTTGCATGCAGTAGGTGAAGAAAGATTTGTCTAGCATGTTCAGGCAAGGACCGGAAGAAACTTATAACAAACAATAAACTGCCTTGGAAAAATTCCCATTTTAAGTACTTGTTTTCTTCCATAATGCATTTTCATACCTCTATCATGGGTTTCATCTTCAGACAATGGATTTTTCAATTGATATTTCTCAAGATGGACTTTGCATTGAGAGTGGAGCTGCCAATAAAATTTAAATTTTTGGATTCTTCCACCAGTGGAATCACCGTCAAACTGATTTTTTGATGTGTGGAGTCGCCAGAGCAGGAATACAACTAATATGTTCCTAAGTGTCAGCTGCTCTTAGACCTTAGAACTCAACCATGTCATTCTTTCCAAGGAAAAATTTTTCAATTTCGTCCCCAGCAACATCGCCAGAATGTTAGCACTCTCTAAATTTTGTACGAATGATAGAAAAACGACGGAGTTAATTATTTCAACCGAGTTTAGAGTTGGGCACTAGCTTTCTCAAATCAGAAAGGGCTCTCTCGTGTCACTTGATATTTTCTTTAGAGATCAATGGATAGATTTGGTTTGTTTTGGGGGTTTTTATAAAATTGTTGGCAAGGAAGTGGAGGGACACTTAGGGCTATGGAGTCGAAAGTAAATAAACAATAGCAGATTGTTAGAACTATCTAGAGGCAAAAGGCTAAATGAGGCAATGAATCTGAGTTGTAAATTAAATTTTACAGGGTGAAAGAGGAAAAGGAAAAACAATTAACCGCATCAAAGCATTATTGAAATGAATTTTGAATTAGCTAGGAAGAGAATCACATGGTTTGAATTGCTTAAGTCGAGAGAATCATAAGATGAATTTTGGACCTTTGAATCTCAAATTTAAATAGAAGAAGATGCAAATGGAAATTTAAAGACACAAGAAATACACACTATGAGAGAAAAAAAAACTCATATCACAACCATTAGAATCTTTTCATAAAGAGTTCAAAACGCTTATGCATTATATATTTAATTTGGCTCCAGAAAATTAAAAAGTCCTCCTACTACGAGGGCAGGATCCTCTCTAGTCAGTCCTCTTTTCCATTTATCTTTTGAATAATATATATAGATAGATTACATCAGGGATTCAAAATGAACCAACTTCCCTACAGTTTGAAAAATAGACATTAGTTAGAAAAAGGAGTAACGTATAAAAACTATACTTCTACCTTATAGGGAGTGTTATAAAAAGAACTGACATATTTGAGATTTTTTCTTTGAACACCACATGTCCATATCATTACAAAATTCTATTAAACACGCTCAATTTAGCCTGAGAACTATTTCAGATTAGAAATTTCTTCTTTTAAATTGCCAAGCCAAGCTTGTTGGTTTTCTCCAACGCTCTCAACTACCTCATCTTTAACCTCTATCTTCTGTCTCTTGCTCCTTTTCCTCTTGACAACTCGCATGTGATGCTCATCAATGTATCCATTGATGATTAAATATTTCATTATGGGATTTAATCTGGTCTCTTTATCTTCTTCTGGATCTTCTGCAATCTTTGTATGAAATTTTATTGCTAATATCTGTGCAACCATCTTCTCTTTCTTCTTCAATGATGAATTTGTCATATTAGTTAAAAATCCTGGTTCACTAGAGGCCACTTGGTATGGTTTTTCGATTTCTCCCATTTTTGCGGAAAACATAAGCTTATCTCCCTTAATTGTACAGAAATTAGGAAGTTGATCTGGTTTGAAATTACCCCGTTCAGGAATGAAGCATCAATTTCCCAAAACAGAGTAATGGCATCCATACTTTGAAAGACGGTCGTCATCGAGTACCAATCACAGATTACTCATGAAAGTACTTGCAAGGAAAGCATCCCATAACACTCAACTATTAGTTTCAAATGATGAGCCTTCGAATCAGTTTCTGGCAACACTTACCCAATGTTGCACGGGCGTAAGATACTCGAACAATTGTATTGATGTGATTCAACGAGCCGTCAACTCCCCTTTTCACATGCGATCTTCGGATGTGACATGTATCAAATGATTTTATGACACGTGACATTAGGGTGGACTTGGGTGGTTTCAGGCTTACCCTCTCTCCCTCCCAATATGTATCTGGTGGCTCCACGTACCCTCAGGACAAAACCGCAGTATTCTTATCGGCCTGCCTCTAGGATATTAATCGGTGCACTATTTCTCCACCCGATGCATCCTTTGACTATAGATTTGGCAACGTTCACTATCATGACCTATCGGGCCCCATCTACTCCACCTTTCTGCTATATTTATCCCTATCTTACAGATGTGGCTTCGTCTGCTAGTCTTTCACTCCTCCATAAGGACTTAGCCTCCTGGTAAGTTCCGAGGATAGGTCTCCAAAATAAAATTTTACAATAATAATAACATCCAACCTTGCTCAAAGTTCTCTCATATCCCTTTCTACAACTCGATTTGATATAGGTTGCTCTGCACGTCTTAGAGGCAACATGGTGCTAAAACTTTTCTTTTACATAGCTACCACTTGATGTATCTCATACCACTCGATGTTATCAGAATATCTCCTCTCTTTCCTATAGAAATTTAAAATATGTGGCTCTGATACCACTTGATGGTATCAAACTATCTTCTTTGTATCCTCTCTCCTTTCCCTGCTCTCTGTTAGAACATTTCCACCCTGATACCTCTTGATGCATCCCCCCTTCTCTCCTAGGGGTTGCACGACCTCCCAGTCAAGGATATTCAAATAATTGAGCCGAAATATCTCTTCGGGACTCTTATAGAACCTCGAATCGATTTACACCTGCCCCTTTATGTTACCCTCATAGGTTCAAACTACTCGCATAGTCATTTTTTGGCACCTCTGGTAAAACCAACTGGAAAGCTCTAGCTCCTATGCTAGACTCTTCTCTCATACGACCATGGGCGATGGCTTCTAGCTAGATTTCTTTGCAGATTCAGGCTCCAGGATTTATGCACACTCCTCCCTCACTTTCCTCCAAAATACCCTTCTGTCAAAGCAACAGATCTCCATTGTGTGTTCGTATGGATCCGACGATCCATATCTCTTTGTTCTTCATGACTTCGGTAGAAACCACTATCTTATCTATGCAATTCTTCCAAAGCTCTACCTCCCATACTTTCTAATCCGCTTCCATGTATCCTCTGTGCAACCAACAACTAGGATTTCTTCATGGCTTTGGGAATTCAACAATCCCCACTCCTCAAACACTTTCAAACCTCTGAATACTCGGAGTGTCGAAGGACTCAAAGGCTAACCTCTATGAAAATCTCCTAGATATGATAGTCTGGAATGATCTCGGTTCCTCCTGAATGGATCTTGCTCATTGATTTAAGAGACTTTCAATGGGATTCTCACCCACTATCTCTTCTAAGCATGTTCTTCCTCGAAACCTCTAACTTCTCAGAGTGTTTCTTCGACACTTAGTCGAATTTTGACTTTGTGCACACCTTGCAACAGGTCTTCTTCAACTTAACTCTTGATGGGTGAATGTGCACTCTTTGCAATAGTTCTTAGACAACTCAATTGTTCCTCCTGAACAATATGACACTGAGTGTGTTTCTACCTACACACACTTTGTGTGGCCCTTTGCACTCTTTTCAAATAGCTTCAAGTTATCCCTTCTGAGATTATGATTCGAACTAGACTCTGTCAATGCACTCCTTGCAGACAATATGCACTCCTTGCATAAGAAAAGATTTACGTTATCTCTTATGAGCTTCTGAGTCGAAATAGACTCTGTCAACGCACACCTTGCAGACACTATGCAGTCCTTGCACTGGCTCCTAGAAGAGAAACAATTGAAACTTATCTAATCCTCACATATTCATACATTCATAACATAAGAACAAGTAATAACAAAGAAATGCAATTAAATAGAAAGCCTACCATTCATTCAGATAGACACAGTAACAACAACACCAAACATGTGGATCAAGGCTTCTCTATTATATTCATTCAAATGATATGTACATGGGATCATACAATTCTCTTCAACAACTCTCATCAACTCTTAACAACAACAACTCTCAGCAATAGCCTTCAGCTACACTAATCCTCAATAGCCTCATTTGGGAATACAATACATTTATTTATACAAAAAGGCTCATAGAGTTTTTCCCTCCGACTACCTTAGTGCTATCCTATCAAAATAAAATCTTTCAACCACTAAGGATTTATTACAATAAATGTTCGAGATAGACAGACAAGAGAGAATGCTTCAAATCTGTACTACCAACTACTTCATTAAAATAAATACAATCCCCATCGATCTAATGTGATGGTTCAACATCTAAAAATTTAATATTTTCTTTAATTACAATATTTTCAAATATTTGTGTGATATTTCCTTTTTATTTTCAAAGTCACTTCAAAATGCGTGCTAGGGTGATGAGTTGTCTTCCACTCGTGCTTTGTTGACGATGCTCTTGCATCAAAATGTCTTGCAATGGCTACACAAGAGGGTGATTTAGTACCATCCTTATTTGATAGAGCAACATTAAATGTCTGCACAAGAGGGTAAACCAACACCATTCTAGTGACAAGTATGTGAAGATGTATGGTATGATCTATTCAACAAAAATTCTTCTCAGTTGTTTTAAGAAGTATTGAATAGAATTGTACTGATTAAAACCTGTGGACCCTTAGCCTAATCCTATAGGATACCTTGATTTTCCCAAACCTATTGATAATCCCCATAATCTTGCGATTACACATCTTGTTTTTCACAAGCTTATTGATCCCCATCCCATAATCTACAAAGAAACCTGTGTTCAAACTTCATTTTCCACTAAGAATTTATTTTTCCAACAAAGGAGAAACAAGAACTAATGCTTGGACTTGGATCGTTTTGTATTTTATGTTCATCCTCCACCCAGGATTTGCATTTTAGGTGCTGCAACTTTTTTTTTAAACTTATTGAAATATGTCCCTGATAAAGATGGATAAGGATCGACAATGATGTCAAATTTTCTTTCATCTTTCTTAACGTTGCACCATATCCATCCCTTCTACACCTAGCTGCAGTTTTCTTCTACAAGAACATTTTGAAAAGGCGACAAGATTTCTTGTTCAACACTTTTCGAGGATAGTAATAAATTCATGTTTCTATGATCTTAGTAGTCACATTTAAGGATGTTTTGTAAGAGAATTTTCACTCAGTTATGATTTCTAGACTGTTTTGTATTTATCATTCTACCAAATTTTGGAATTTTTCTAACCATACTTAGACATGGCGCCAATTCGGGAACTCGGGGTTTTTCTAAATGTGAAGCGTGAAAGTCTCCAAGAGTGACTTTCTCCTAGAGTCATTAACTTGTGCCTACTATTAATTAAACCAAGATTACTTTAACCATCCCTATGAAGGACTTTGGGATTTCGGCTATTCGACACTTCTAGAGTTTCTTATTTCAAAATTTGTACAACTCCCGAAGTAGTACGGGTCAGAGTAGCACGAACACGTGCAACAAATGCAGGCTGACCACTTTACATATGGGACTCTCATCCCACTACCTCATATCCCTGATGCCTCCACCTATGTCGTAGGAATCCTTCTGGCCATTTCAGACTCACATTTTCAATCACACAAGTATCGAATTAATAACACCATCCAAAAATATTTTTTTTCCTCTTTAATACAAAAATACAAAAATATATATATATATATATATATATATATATATATATATATATATATAAACTTTTACCTATGGCACTGTAGGCAGCTCCTGGTGGAAGAGGCATATTAGGATCACCTCTAAAATCGATTCCCGCATAGGGATAGTCATATAGATCTATGATTTATCTCTGCCACCAGAAGAAAAAATCATCATTGTAGGGTGTCACCACCCTACCTCCCCCTGTAATTTCATGACCTAAATACATCATGCCATAGCCAGATCACATGGCCCTCTAGGAATGATCTCCACTCTAGGTCCCAGACTTGCGACTCACTCGAAAAATAAGCTGCAAAGGATAGAGGCAAACCCAAAGTTTCGTTTTCCCCCCTACTTGCACTCTGTCAATTGACCTTTCATGTTGGTTAGCAGTGAGGTACACCAGTCATACACGGTGGGTCTTGCACACTCCAGTGCGTAAAACATAAGTGGTATCAATGCTTGATGCAATGAGGCTGATCCCATGATCCTGGTAAGCACGATCACAATAATCTTCAAGCTGAGGTTATCTATAGCCCGGATAAGGATTTGACTTCCTACCATGGGAGTCCCTGCAACACAGTGGGCCTCAATGTATTCTTCGACCTTCATCCCACTCCCTGCCCCGCGAGACTTGAGTTCCACAACCTCTCCTTAGCATGAAAGTGTAGTCAAGAAGTATATGTTCTCTACTTCGATCCTTAATGGTTGTACATCAAGGATAAAGCTCTCGCTATCGGGATCCCAATAGCCCACCAACAGTTCCAACAACCTCACTTGGGCCCTCATTCCTTTGAGAGTCCAAAACTTGTATAAACCACATATTTTTGAAGCAACTTGAGCCACTGAATCTCGATCCACTGCCGCATCTACCTCCTCATGCTCTTTCTCTCTCCATTCCAACACCATCCTGCAAAAAAACAAATCATTTTTTAGTTAGAAACATCTTTTTTTTCCTTTTGCGCACGTATACGCGGTTTATTTACAAACAGTCGTGGGTAGGACCTTATATACACCCGCTGTAGTTCACATAGGGGCGTATAACTTGTCATATACATGACCTATTCAGAGAAACCCATGTATACCAAAAAACCCAATTTGTGCCCTTAAAAACTAACAAAATAGAACCTAACTTAAAATTGTAAACCACTGAAATTGAAAAGGATGGGATGAAGAGTTACCTAGTCCATATGGTGCGTGATTCCGTTGCTTATTGCTCCCATGATCATCATTTGAATTCTGGAGGTGTTTTAGTCCAAATTGCACTATTTGGGTAAAATTGAAAATGATACAATAAATTTTTATTTTATTACTATTTATAATCCATTTTTTACCCACTTGATATAGTTTTATGCTATTGTTTTGTCTAATGGACTAATGCATGAATGGTTTTAAGCTGGTTTTTGTAGTTTCAACTCAATTTTCTTGCAGATTTCAACATCATGGTTGGATGTTCATCTCCTCAGGCAGGTATATTCATAACCTAGCATATAAGATAGGTATCTACTCCATCGTGCAATTTTTTTTCATTACCTTTCGACTACCATTTTCTACGCTTTAGTTACTAATCCATTTATTGCGACGCATAAACCTCAATCGGCTATTAATAGCATCATTAATAAATGGTAGAGACTTACCAAACATGGGTACTCTAGTTAGAACCTCTTTGTCATTTGGCACCCATGCCGAGTTTTTCCTTAGGACCAGGAGTCTATTATAATTCAATACATGACTTTACAATGAGCCTCATTTCACATTCATACACACACAGCCTTATTACCCACAGACTCCCCATAACAAGTTTCAGTTAAGATCTTTTCTGACTCGTCCAAAAACTGAAAAAGATCGTCGAGTGATTTGTCCCTTTCACACTTGTTAAAATTGGATTTGAAAGATCATGAGTCCTAGTTAAGCTCTTTTCCGACTCGCTATCAAAAATAGAAAAGATTGTCGAATGAACTTGCCTTTTTCACACTTGTAAATTGGATTTGAAAAGATGTCTATTTGGCACAAGTTTACCCCTTTTTCACACCAAGTATACTAAAAGACATAAAAAAGGAAATTTTTTGGTGTTAAGTTGTGATTGCATCTCATGTCCTCACGTGTTGTATTGAGCCTTTAGCCAGTTCTTACATTGTGTTATAAACCCTTGCCTAAGAAGTTTGCATCCTCAACCAAGAAGAGCCTTGTTTTTATCCTTCGCAATTTGACACCCTATACCCTGGAAGGAACATCACCCCGAGTGTCCATATCCAGCATGCACTTCTTTGCATTGAGCATAGGTACATTCCATTGTTGG
Organism: Picea mariana; assembly: GCA_032191745.1. Lineage (NCBI taxonomy): Eukaryota > Viridiplantae > Streptophyta > Pinopsida > Pinales > Pinaceae > Picea > Picea mariana. The sequence continues at coordinate 13,330 of JASDQU010435815.1, forward strand.
AACTAGTTTTGCTTACTTGTGACACTCGTTCCCTCCTCTGTATCATAGCATTCATTTGTTATGAAAAAAAAATAAACGACGGACGAGAATGGAATACTATATTGTAATTGGCAGTAGTCGTGTCGCCTTTGAACATGGCACAAAGTTATTAAATCCACGTGCCATCATAATTTTGGGTCTAGCATGGCCTTAGGAAGCTGATCCCGCTACAAAGTTTTCTCTACCGACTAATTACTCTTCTAGTCCCTATAGAGAACGTTATTGATGCCTCCTGCATCTAATTGTCACATCATTGATTCCATGCTGTTGGAGTTCACCATATGTCTCATGCTCTTGTTCAAAGGAAGTCTATCAACCTGTGTCGGCCACTCCTCAGAAATATTGACTTTGCATGTCGGCCATACCCTCAGTTTGTCTCAGAATCACATGATACTTTGGTCTTATCATGCACCCTGGCCCTACTTTCATCATTGGTAGGTCACCTTGAACCCAACAATCGACATTTCATCATTGGTCCTTGACTGGGTGGTTTCCCTTGTGTTCAATGACAAGACATCTATTCACACTTTGGGATTCGTGCAGTGTCTTGGATACCATTAGCCTTATTGGTGGTTTCCTCGCCTTTGTCAGCAGTTTTTCATCATTGGATTCTATTTAGAGGGTCGTTTTCATGTACCACTTGCATTTGTCACATGCGAAAGACACACAGGGTCGTTGGTTCATGAACATGTTCTTCTTCCAATCTCCACCAATTCATGAAGCTCCTGCTTTGTTCCTCGTGTTGACTGATGAGAGATGCCTCAATGTTCTCCTTTCAACGGGTCTCGTTCCATCGACTTCAGCTCATTTATTCTGGATATGGGACCTAGAGTTTTATGAGTACCTTGAGGCTTGCAGTCATTAGTGTCTAGCTCTCTGGCCATTGACAGATGGGAATACATCAATGTTTCTTGATCAATGGATCTCTAAAGTGTTTGACACCAACTCCTTTATTCACATTTGTAGAGATGTACCCAGTGCCTTGATACCTTCTTTCATCATCGGTAGGTTGTCTCGTGTTTGTTAACGGTATACTTCAATGACCGATAATCAAACGATGTCTCATTATGTTCAACCTCAACTCATTTATTCACATGATGTAGACTTTCACCATCGGCGGATAGTGTAGAAGACTTGAAGAAATCACTATGTGGCTACTGCTTTCCTAAGCTTTTGCTTCCATTTCAATGGACCAGTACCTATTTGACTTTAGTGATCATGGGATATTAGATTGTACTACATTGTATATAGATATCTTCAGATTGATTTTTGAGACTAGTTTCATTGGGCCTTGTTCATGACTATGACATCTTTTGGCATATAACCGCATTTGTATTTGCCTACTCATGGCCATGAACACTTGTTTGGTATAATTTTCACATGGATCTGCATTATATTCTTGGCAGCAATGTATCCAAAGTCAGTACATAATGTAATGAGAAAATGAGTTCGTCCAACTGGTTCTCTACCACTCCACTTCTGGGTTATTTATAATGTATTTCGGTCATTGCAAATACTCCTATGGTCTCACACATTAGGGGGCATCTGTTATATCAATATTTGCCTCACTATTGCTATATTGCATAGAGGGCCTTTTTCCATTTCCCTATGCAGACTTCTTATCCCTTTTTGAGGAATCCAAAGCTAAAAATATACATTTTTCCACATATATGCTCCCTATTAGTTATACAAGATGCGTATACGCTTGTTGCTCCATTACAGCTCGCGTATATCGAGATTTGTGCCAAAAATTACAAAATGAAGTCGAGTTTCCATGTCATGACATAAGATATCTGATCCTTGGCCTTCCATATACTGGAAACGTTCTGACTCGACCCTTCAGTTACATTCTGAAGGCTATAAGAGAAAAATTTCGAGCTATGGAAAAGAGGAGAAAGCATTCAAATTTGAGAGCAAAGTTACTCCATAGAAATTACTTCATATTGAGTCTACATCCCTTTGTTCCTCAATTTTGAATATAGTGTTCAGCCCCCAAGCTCTTCCCTTATTATTGAGAGGACCTCTTTGCCTCTTTCTCATGAGCTTGCCTTTGGTGGAGGATTGAAGTGGTGGGGACCCAGTTGGAAGGAACTTGGTTTCTTGGTTTCGAACCATGTCGACACGGAAGTCTATAATGTTGACACTTTTGTTGATCAATTATTAATAGAAATACTCCTTTCTCATCTTATTGGTATCTTGCAAATATATGATTATTATCCATGCGTGTGTTTGTAATGTTATCAATGGATTATGCTATCTGATGCGCTAACCCCTTTTATATCATCACTATATACTTGCTTTTCTTGTTTGTTGAGAACTTCTCACAGGTATAAAGCTTTGGGTCAAAGTTCTCAACAATGGAACATCATCAAACATTGGATCGAGGTAGCCCTCTTTCTTGTATTGTGCATTAGTTTATATAGCATATGTTGGAATTGAGTTGATTTCTACAGTCATACATGTCTATTGTGGTTTACCCTTGGCCATAGAGAGTTTTTCCCTTGTAACATATGGCACCTCCTTAAAAATGTCACCCCCCTTATCAAATATAAACTCTCATGGGACCTAGGGAATGGAGATTTAGTTAATGTTTAGACAGACTACATCCTAAATCGTGAACCCCTAAACAATGTAGCGACCCTACAGCCTCTTAAAGACTGGTGTTGCTCAAACGGTTTCTCCATCCTTAGGTATTTCTGCCTTTGTAATTCAGTTGGGGATTGGATCAATTGGAAGTAGCCCAACCCCCCTAAGAATCTCATCTCCCTACTTCCCACTCTTTTCAATAATGTGGCCGGATGCGCCCCCTCTAACTAGTCTCTATCAGACTTACGAAGCTGGGGTGGAAATTTTTTTTCTATAAAAGATGGCTACACATATTTTCTCTCTAAAATTCAAGGCCCCTCTTCTTCCAAGTTCTGGAAATAGCTTTGGTCTGGACCTTCTTTGCCCAAATTTAATATCTTTTTCTACCTTCTAGTCCATGGAAAAATTCTAACAGCTGAAAATCTCCTTAAACGCAGAATTCAAGGTCCTTCCCACTGCCCTTTTTGTCTCTCAGCTTCTAAATCTATCATTCATCTTTTTCTCGAATGATTTCTCCATCCAAATATCAAACCTCATCTACCTCCCTCTCCCTGATCGCCCCCCTCTCTCTAAGAACTGGAACAAACTTTTCATTTCTTGGAAACAGATATATGTTGGAAGCTTCAAAAATATAAAATAGTTTACTCTTCTCTAGAGAAAAATCCCCAAATTCGTCTGCTGGGAACTTTGGTTAGCTCGCAATCAATCCATTTTCCGCAAAAAGATTCCCTCAGTGCACAACATCTTCGCCAAAAATTTTTGATTGGTAGTAGAAATATTCATGATCCATGTGGATACTGGTGGCCACCCACCTTTTCTAGCTAGCCTAAAACAACTTTCTGGCAATTTTGGTAATTTACTATTTTTAGCAATTTTTCGGGTCCTAAACTTTTGGAATCGTTTTGAGGACCTCGATGATGTTTTTTTGGGTATATTGCAATCAAAAAATATTTTCATATTATTTTCATTAAAATAGGTGTATTCCTCGGATAGATCTTTCCAACGAGCTATCGTACGCCTAAAACGGAGATCGTATGCAAAAGTTACGACCCCGGGAAGTTGATGTATTGACTTACCCAAACGGGGCCCACATGACTTTTGGCACTTCATCTCCTAGGGTTAGGGTTTTGGATGTCTAGAGTTTTTGATGCTCTTGTTTATTGTAAAAAGGCCTTCATAGCCTCATTTTAATCATCTTCTTGCGAATCAACGCATTCGTCACATCTCTTCTTAGAGATAAGCCGCCACCATTCCAACAAGCTTGTTTTCCACTGCATTTTACAGTTTCAGCTTATTTCCTTGTTGAATAGAAAACTATTTTTACTGTATCTTTGTTATTCTATGTTAATCATTTCTTAATAATCTGTATTCAATTCGTTCTTCTCATAAAATCTAGATCAGTGGTATCAGAGTGGTTTGCTCCTTATCGTCTTAATGCATGTCCCCAGCAAGGTCAGAGTAACCAAATCTCTCTCACGCCCAAGATACCACTCATGGAAGGAGAAAAGAAATATGAAGGGATAGGAGATCCTTTCAAAATGTTTCTTGAGGAAGACCTCACGCAACAGAGGAATGTGATGATGGATAGTTTCATAAAAATTCTTATGTGGCTACCAATAGGTGACACATCTTCTTCGAGCGGAGGCACCGCCCCCTTAAAGGTACAAATAAACTTTGATATTCCTATATTTTAAGTTCAGATCGACACAAATGGTGTATACAAGTGGTTGAATCTACTAGAAGGGTATTTTTATATCCATAACTTTTTGAATAGAGAAAATATTACTTTTGCACTCCTCAAAGTCGTTCCCCATGTCAAATATTGGTGGGAAACTTTCTGTGAGCAAAAGAAAATAGAGGAAACCTTGTTATTTACAGTCACGACCACATGGGAATCCTTCATGAATGATATTAAGGAACAATACTACCCTATTGGAAGTTATGATGAATTGTATACCAAATGGACAACATTGCGAC
>JASDQU010435815.1:25909-42384 GCA_032191745.1 Picea mariana
CTACAGCAGGTAGGGTTCTGAAAAGGAAGTGCAGACAACAACCTCTACATCAAGGTAAGTCAAGGTAATATTTTATTTATTGAAGTTTATGTTGATGATATTATTTTTGGTAGTGATGATGATAGGTTAAGCCAGAAATTTGCAAAAGACATGCATAATGAATTTTTGGTACTTGGAGAACTATCCTTCTTTCTAGGACTTTAGATACGTCAAAGCAACCAAGCAATTTTATTTCTCAAACCAAGTATATCAGAGAAATGCTAAAGAGGTTTGGAATGGAATATTGCAAACCAGTTATCACTCCCATGAAAACTAGTTGTAAGTTGAGCAAAGATGATGATTCGAAGTCTACAGATCAGAGGCAATATAGGTCAATGATTGGCAGCCTACTATATGTGACANGGAGCAGGGTCCTACTTAGGTGAGTGTTTGGTATCATGGCTAAGCAAGAAACAATCATCAATATCTCTATCTACAGCTGAGGTAGAGTATATTGCAGCAACAACATGTTGTACACAGGTTCTTTGGATGAAACAAACTTTGACAGATATACAGGTTGAGTATGATGAGCCCATTCCAATATATTTTGATAATACAAGTGCCATCAGTATCTCAAAAAACCTGGTGATGCACTCCAAGATGAAGCACATTCCAATCAAGTATCACTTTATATGGGAACAGGTTGCAGAAAAGAACATCAGAGTTGAGTATCTGGGCACAAAAGAACAAGTGGTTGACATCTTTAAAAAACCACTTCCACGAGAAGCCTTTGAATATCTTCGCCAAAGACTTAGAGTTATTTCTACTCCAAATTGAATTCTTTTTTAATTCTTTTTGAATGCTTATATTATATCTCTTAGATGTCCTGAAGCAATCTTTGCATCAGTCAACAGTGTCGACTGGTGTACGACATCAAGCCCTTCAAAGATGAGGTATTGTGTGATGTTTCTCCTCTCAAAGTTTGTGATGTTCTTTTGGGCCAGCCTTATTTATGGAAACATCATGTTGTATATGAGTCTAGGCATCATAGTTTTATTATTACTTTGAACATGAAATTGTATAGGATACCTGAGGCAATCCCACCTAGTGTTATTTCCATGATCTCTGCCAAGCAATGCAGCAAGGTCATCTCTCAGATGGGGAAGTTTTTCTTGTTCGCCATTCTCTCTCGGAATGAGCGAAATATCATAGCCACATCCAAGGTCTCTACAACTGACCTCTCCAAAAAATAGAATCAAGTAGATAAGTTCATTAAAGAATACTCAGATATATTATCCTCACCTACTGGGGTACCTCTGCACTATCAGGTCAAGCACCCCATCGATCTCACCTCTGGTGCACCACTTCCCAATGGGCCATTCTATCGCCACTCTATGTTAGAGAATATGGATATCAAGCGACGGATCCAAGAACTGCTCCACAAGGGGCACATGTGTCCTAGCTCATCACCTTGCGAGAGCCCAATCATGTTGGTACATAAGAAAGATGGAACCTGGTGAATTTGCATTGATTACTGGGCCATGAATAAAATCATAGTCAGAAACCGGTACCTAATTCCTCAAATCGATGACCTCCTTGATCAACTCACGGGGGCCAAATAATTTAGTAAGATTGATCTGAAGTCTGGCTACCACCAGGTCACGATAGAACAAACAGATGTATGGAAGACCACCTTCAAGTCAAAGGAAGGCATTTATGAATGGTTGGTCATGCCCTTTGGTTTGAAAAATGATCTGGCCACTTTCATGAGGATGATGGATGATATTCTGCGACCATTCACCAATACTTTTGTAGTGTTGTATCTGGGTGACATTCTCATTTCCAGCAAGTCTTGGGAAGAACACTTGCAGCATATTCAAAAACTTTTGCACACCCTACGACAGCACAAGCTATACGCCAACCTGGAAAAATGTTTCTTAGGCATGGGCAGGGTCCATTACCTGGGCTACATCACTGATCATCATGGTGTACATGTGGATCCAACCAAGATCCAAGTCATCCGTGACTGGCCATCCCCAATCACACTCACTGTGCTTTAGAGCTTCTTGGTCCTTGCCAATTTATACCGCAGGTTCATGTTAGGATTCTCCCATATTGCATGGGCCCTCATCCAAATAACTAGGGGTGGTGGTAAGGAAACATTTCCGTGGGGCCGATCCCAACAATAATCGTTCGATGATTTGAAGAAACGCTTGTGCTCAGCCCCAGTACTTTAAATACCAGACCTGCAACAACCCTTTGAGATCAAGACATATGCTTCAAACTATGTTGTGGGCATCATTCTCACTCAGCGCGACCACCTCATGGCCTATCATAGTGAGACACTATTAGATGTTGTCCGTAAGTACCCTACTTATGACAAATAAATGTACTCCATTGTGAAAGCCTACCGCCAGTGGAGACATTACATTCTTGGGAAGGATATAGTCATCCACACTGATAATAAGCCACTACAATTCATGTAGAGACAAGGTAAATTACATAATGACCACCATCAAAAGTGGTCCACATACTTACATCAACTCCACCTCAACATCAAGTATAAAACATGAAGCACCAACCACGTCGTTGATTGCCTCAATAGACCGCCAGTCGTGACAGTCACCACGATGCTAGAATATTGTGACCATGAGACCTCTGGATGCCCCCAACTCTATGAGACAGACCCAGACTTTGCCACCACCTACCAAATGTTGGGTACAAACGTAGTTGTCGATAATTTCCATCTTCAAGATGGGTTTTTGTGTCATCTGGGCCATATCTGTGTTGCATCAAGCGAGCTAGCGAAGATGATTTGGGAAGCCCACTACAGTCAGGTGGCAGGACACTTCGGCGTCAAAAATATAGTGGCGATGCTACAGAAACATTTCTACTAGTTGAATCTTTGACTGGAGATCATCAAGTATATCAGGTCCTGCACTGCCTGCGCTATTGCCAAACCAACCACTCAGAAATAGGGCCTATACGCTTCTCTTCCTACTCCTGATAGGCCATGGGAATCCATCTCAATGGACTACATGTCGAGCCTCCCATCGACCAAGTGGGGAAATGACTATGTTTTTGTGGTTCTTGATCGCTTTTCTAAGATGGCGATTATGGTTTCCTGCAAGAAGAGCATCATAGTAGAAGCCACTACCAAGATCTTCTTTGAATGATTCTGGGTTCATTTTGGAATCCCACAAACCATTGTATCAGATCAGGAAATTCGATTTCTCAGTGGATTCTGGTCGAGCCTCTAGTCACTGCTGGACACCAAGATCAACTAATCCATGGCCTTCCACCCCGACACAAATGGCCAAACTGAGGTCGTAAATCGAATGATTGTGCATATCCTATGCATGTATAATTCCAAGCACCCTCGCACATGGGATGAGAGTCTTCCCTATGTCCAACATAGATACAATCAATCCCTACATAGCTCAACCAGCCACAACCCCTTTCAGGTGGGGTTGGGATTCCAACCATTGGGTCCCATAGATGTTTCACTTCCCCTTGCGGTCACCTCGACCGACTCATCTCCTGCTCCAAATAAAGTTGACAAAGCCACCTGGTTCATTGATCGGATCCATCACATCCGCCAACAGGTTCACGATATCCTACAAAAGTCCAATGACAAGTACAAGCAGCGCCATGATCAACATCGAGTGCCACATAAGTTTCAGGTGGATGACAAAGTTTGGTTGCACTTGCAGAAAGAATGCCTTACAAGACCCCATTGGAAGCTTCTCCCACTCCATTATGGGTTGTACACCATCACCAAATCTGTAGGGGGTAATTATTTTGAGCTCAACATTCCTCCTTTCCTTGGCCTGGACCCAGTGTTCAACGTGGACCTCCTTCGGCCTTCTTTCCCACCATTATTGGACACCTCAGACGTAGCAGAACAAATGAAACCAACAGAGCTCAATCCTGACTGCATACAATAGACCTCCAGTGATCATATTGTGGACACCCAGATCAAGGGCACTCAACAACAAAGGATCCAGCTTTATCGAGTCGTCAAAGAAGGGAGGCTCCTTCACTAAGGCAAGTGGCTCACCCGGGGCCAAAATCAATAGAAATTTCCTCATATGATGGGGGAACTCAACGCACTAGAGACCATTGATTCCTAAGGAGGGAGTATTGAGCTAGGTGGATATCGATAGCCACCCACCTTTTCCACCAGGCTCAAAACAACTTTCTGGCAATTTTGGTAAGTTACTATTTTTAGTAGTTTTTTGGGTCCTGAACTTCTGGAGATGTTTTGAGGCCCTAAACAACATTTTTTTGGGTATCTTGTGATCTATAAATATCATCATGAAATTTTTGTCAACAATTGTATTCCTCGAATAGTTCTTTCCAACGAGATATCGTACGCCTAAAACAAAGATCGTATGAAAAATTTATGACCCCGAGAAGTTGATGTACTAACTTACCCAAACAGGGCCCACATGACTTTTGGCACTTCATCTCCTAGGGTTAGGTTTTTGGATGTCTAGGATTCTTGACACTCCTATTTATTGTAAAAATACCTTCAGAGCCTCATTTTAATCATCTTCTTTCGAATGAGCGCAGTCGTCACATCTCTTCTCAAAGATAAGTCACCACCATTCCAACAAGCTTTTTTTTCCACTGCATTTTACAGTTTCATCTTATTTCCTTGTTGAATAGAAAACCAATTTTACTGTATCTCTGTTATTTTGTGTTAACAATCTGTTAATAATATGTAGTCATTTCATTCTGCTCATAAAATCGGGATTAATTTAAGACCAAATCAATTCGATTCGATCTTCCAAGTGTCTTGGAACAAAGCGAAGAAGAGTGGGTTAATTACATTTGGGGACCCCCAACCACACCCCTCATTCCCACAAAGAAGAAACCCAAAAGGAAAGAATGGAAACCACGTCTCAGTAATAACGACTTCTCCCATTGGAAAAGGCAGAAACATACCTCTCTTCTTTTCTTTGATGGAGAAGCAATAGGTAACCCAAGGGTGGCAGGCGCCAGGGGATTCATCTATAATTCCGATGGATAAAAACTAGCTGATTTTTCCTGGGGTTTGGGAAAAAAAAATACAACAACATAGCAGAGAACCTAGCAGCATACATGGGGCTAAAACTATCTTACGAGTGAAGCATCCAAACTCTAACGGTGATAGGGGACTCCAAAATAGTTATAACGGATCTTCAGGGTATCTCAACCTCAACAAATCATCCACCCAATGGCCTTTGTTGATGAATAAATACCCTGAAACATCAATTCACTAGCTTATGCTTCCTTTATATTCTTTGTTCTCAGAACACTGAGGCAGATAACCTAAATAAAGTTTTGAAATCCCTGGAACATAGCCATCTAGTCATCAACCAAGCCTCCTCTTATGACTGGTTTCCTTAGTTGTGCCTTTTCAAACAATCTCCCACCCACAACAAAGGACCTCTTCAATCAATCCTCTCTTTCTACCCTAACCCCACCTCTCTCTATTCCTCCTCACCTCCCCCCTTCGCATCCCTTCTCCCCCTCCCCTCCTCCCCCTTCCCCCTCTCCCTGTCTCTCGTGGTCTCCCTGCTCCCCTTCCCCTTGCTCGAATGGGCCCTGTCTCTCTTTGGCATGCGGCCCCCCTCCTCAGCCCATGTGCCTTCTATCCTCCTCCCTATTTCCTTTCTTAAACTACAATCACTCACCCTTATATTTGTGGATCTTTGCATGCCTTCCCTGATGACCAACCACAAGCTTATAGAATCACCTCTGTTTTCTCATCCCGCATGAAGTCACTTCTTCACATGGGCAATTATGGATCCCTTTTCCCACAAAGGACTGTTGTTTAAACACTCATGGAAGCTGGGGCCATTTCTCAACTCCTTCATTTGGGTAATCAGATCACTCGTCCTTCACTTAGGTTGGTTTTTCTCCTCCGTTCATTTTTTCTACGCCCTTCTATCCTTCAGCCTCTACTCAATTTGTATGTTCGACGCCTTCTTGCCTTATCTACTCCTAAATGTTTTCAACAACATGTGGCGGAGGTCAAGACCACCATGCTCCTTCCCAAATTTCATATCAGAGGAGATTCGAGAGCAGTTTTGAGCACTCTAAATAGATTTTAGGAGGGTGGAGGAGTGTTTAGACGCTCTTCATAGAGAACTTCAGTGTGAGAACCAGGGGATTCGTGAGGATTTGGTAGGCCTTTAGACACAGTTGCAGCAGCAAGAAATCCTCCACAATCAAGAACTACCGATAGTCTTAAGGGGAGTTAATAGAAACACAAGACAACTTTGGGTTGTCACCTAGCAATTGGAAAATCCATAGCAACCAGTGAACTCTGTTGGCACTGGCGAATCTTGGATTCCCTCTTCTTTTCACTATATAGCCAGTAATGATCATCACACAGTTCCCTCAAATCCAGGATACGTAGACCGCCACTATGCAGAGGAGAACCCAGAACGCCACTATGTAGAGGAGAACCCAATAGAGATGAATCTAGAAGTTCAATCGGTGGAACATTAGGAAGATCCCGAGCAACCTCAAAATCATTAATCAGGTCTTATATAAAATGTAATTTTTTGTTGTTTTTGAATATGTATATCGCCATTTTTACATGGAATAATGATAGCTCATATGGACTAGCTAATATAGTTTTCTTATACCTCCTTAGACAATTAAGCTCTATCGGAAGTAGCAGAGGTGCTTACACCTTTCCATATGTATCTTTTGAAATTTTGTTGTTCTCTTTTTAATATAAAAACCTCCAACCATTTCTGTTAAAAAATAAAATAAAAAACAGTGTAGATGATCAAAACTTTGGATATGTTAACATTTAAAACATTGGGAATAGTGAAGATGTCAACAATAATTCGAATCTATTCTCTAATGAGATGATGACATATAAGTTTTTTTTTATGATATAAAAAATAATGTTTGTAGTTCTCTAGTTCAAACAATAGAGATTATGAAAAAAATTATAGTCAAAGGACAAATTAATATGAAGCCAACGAATTATCGATCACTATAGTCCCTCTACGCCTTCGGCATGGACTAATAAGATTTAATTTTTTTGTTGTTGTTATTATAATTATAATAAGAATAATTATTATTATTTTGTAGTTGTTAAAATTAATTATTATGTGTTGGGTGAACTTCCGCCCGTGGGAACCCTAAATAGTAAAACTTATGTGGATTAATATGAATCAAGTTTTTCATATTAATATGTGTCAGGTGATACTTCTTCGGTTATAATCATATATGCACCAGTTGGTACTTCTATTCATATACACATTGGGTTATACTTTTGCAAGTCTCTGAGATTAATACTTCTGTCTCTTATATGGATTAATACTTCCATTCACAAACACGTTGAGTGAGATTCTACCTATAAGAACCCTAATAAAGCATTGAAAACATTTGAGGTGAAATATATTTATGGTAATATTTTTTATCACATATACGTGTATTGTTTCTTCTATGAATTTTATCAAAATTTTGTTGTGAACCAAGTGCACAAGTTCCTTTCAAAGTGCACAAGTTCCTTTTGTAGTTATTATTTATTTCCTTTGCTTTCCAATATGAGTAATTCTCCCCAGATACCAAACCATTTCAAGGGGACACCTAACAATGTAACCCTAGATAATTTGTATGAATATATAGAATCATTAGAAAAATGTACAGAATAGAGAAAAGCTAGACTTCAAACAGATATGGAAGCAATGATTGATAACAAATTTAAATCCTTCAAACAAAATATTCAAACACATATAGAAAATAGAGCCACAGGTTTGGAAATTCATATGCAAAAATGAAGGTTAGATTATAAGAAATAGAAAATTAAAGCCAAGCAAAGAAACAATCAACCCAGGAAGTATAGGTTGAACAAAATCGTAATCTTAGGAACAAGATTGTAGAGATAAAATGAAAGTTAATCAACAATTTGGACATAATCATTTGGTACCTAAGTTGGATATCAAACCCTTCAAAGAAAAAATGAATAAGCTCATATAATTTGACCATTTTAAAAAGAGCCTTCAATTTCATAATTTTTGGTGTGAAAGAGAAGAAAGATGAGGACATGCTTCCAATAGTCGAGGAAAAACTAAAAAATAAATCACAAATTGAGACTACTTCTCTCATAGAATCAAAGAGGTTGGGAAAAATAATTGAACATAGAGATAGGTTTATCTAGGTTAAATTAAGTTCTAATGGCCATAAATCTGGCATACTAAACAAAACTCCAACCTTAAAAGGGTCGGGAATAATTATCAATGAAGACCTCATTTAAGAAGACCAAGCAAAATTAAGGAAGGAAGTTCAAAAGGTGAAACAATCTAGGAAGGAAGGAAAATGGAAAATAATTTGTAATCAAAAGGATTATATTAGGGGTAGATACCAAAAATATAACAATAAATAACAATTTGGGACACTCTAGATCCTCTCTTGGAACTATCGTGGTTTTCCATGGAGCAAAGGTTTTATGCTAAGTTGGACCCCGAATGAAATTGATATTATATTCTTGGTTGAAAATTGGGAGCACAAATAATCTAAGGTCCCTAATATAGAAGGATTTGTTTTGTGGTCCTTATGGAAAAAGAAGTCCTCCCATAGGGGTATTGGAGGCATAGATTTTTACATAAAAATAAACATATCTCCTCGCATTCAACTTCATAAGAAAGATCCTTTAAATCAATACATATGGATAGATATGTCAAATATTAATGCTAATAAGGTTTATATAGAAATATTTTATTTTGTACCTATTAAATCTACATTTTATAATAAAAACAATCATGATAAGAACTATCCCTACAAAATATTAGAGCAAGATATCTAAAATATGAAAAAATGTGTTGATATTATGGTAGCTACGGGAGGTATTAACCTCCACGTGTAACCTTGATAAGAATAGAATATTTCGAGAAGCAAGAAGAAACCCTAAAGATTTGGACATAACCCTAGAAGACAAGTCGGTTAAAGAAAATATTTAACATTGAGTTTTTAGTCTCCAGAATGAGAAGTCGATCCAGGCAGCTAAAGAGAAGCAGTATAAATATAGGACGTCAGATCTCATTTGATACACACAACTTGAAACTTCATAAATGTAAGAGTTTTCACTCCAGAAACTGAGTAAGTGAGCAAGTCTGGAGAGTAGCTACATCTGCAGCTACTGCAACCTGTATTCTCATTTTAGGATTAGACTTTCTATTGGTTATGGTTTGGAATTTCTGCCTTGTGTGCTAGCTCTGGAGAGAGCTATGCTACTTTTATTAGCTATTAGGCCTAGGGTTTTCTTCCATAATTATTCTCTATCAAGGTTAAGGTGCTCAGGAGTGGCTTCGGCCTATGGTTGGGTGACAATATTGATATACTGTCTATGGTTAAATGAACACACATATTATTTCTAACAGGTTATGGGCCCACACTATATTCAAAAAGTCTAACCGCTCAAAGACAGATTGGGAGGTTTTCCAGTTACAGTTGCAGTTGCAGTTAGTTTTTGCTGCAGCAATGAAACCCTGATCCTCTTGTTGAGGCACCTTAAGTGAAGATATTGACCTAGTTTCTGGATAGCCTAGTGTGCCCTAACCCAACGCACCTCCTAGTACTCTCAGAAAGCTAAGATGCCAATTTTGAGTTTTTGGTCAAAATCAAAGGTTGACCAAGTCAAAGTCAAGGTTGACCAAGTCAAAGAAGTCATGACTTACTCTATGAAGTCAGAAAAAAAGTTAGAAGGGGATTATAACTTCATAGAATGGAAGACAAGGATTGACCTCATCCTTGCTAAAAACAAAGTGTTGGATATCGTGAAAGGAAAGATTGTGGAACCACATGTTGAAGAAGGAAAAGAGAAGGAACCTCAAAATGTTGCAATTATGGAGAAGTTCAAGGACAATGGCATGAATTCCATGAGCATCATAGTGGACTATGTAAAAGACCACTCGATACCCTACATCTCTCATATTGACTCATCTAAGAAGATGTACGATGCCCTAACTAACCTCTTATTAGTCAGAAACATTGGACAAGTAATGAGTATGAAGAATGAGCTCCGTGACATGAAAATGAATGATGATGACAATATAACATCATACCTTGTGATAATCTCTCAGTTAAGAGATCAACTACAAGCTATTGAAGAAATAATTTGATAGAAGGAACTGGTAAATATAGTACTCAATGGTCTTCCCAAGACATGGGATTCATTTGCCGCAAGCATGAAAAAAAGGAAGGAATATGCCACATTTGAAGAACTTTGGACTTGATGTGGACAAGAAGAATCAAGGATTAGTGCAAAAGAGAAATTCCAAAGGAAATATGATGATCAAGCCTACACAACAAAGTTTAAGAAATTCAGAAATAAGAAAAAGTTTGACTCAAGGAAGAAACCAAATCAAGAGAAAGATATGTAAAAAATACAATGCTTCAACTGTCGAAAATATGGTCACTTCAAGATTCATTGTCCCAATTTAAAGAAAAGGAAGGAAACAAAGGAAGAATCAGTTGTCAAAGAAAGGGAACCCTCGAAGAAGGCCAAGCAGGATAAAACAGACTTCTTCTAAAACAAAGTAACAATATTCTTCATAGTTCTTGTACATACCATGTTTACATAGTTTATGTACATATCTTGCATATCTATTTCTTAGAAGATAAGATGTTCAAGTGAAAAAATACCTATGGAAGAATAAAAAGATAAGGATTTCTATCATGATGACTACAATTCAAGCAATACACATGAGAAGATGAAGTACATTGACAATCCTTGGTAACAATTCCTATGGAAGCTATTATATAAGTAACAACTACTAGATAAGACGAAATCAGAATCAAACTTGAAGAGACCCAGAAGAATTCAAAACAGAAAGAAGTCAACAATCAAGAGGAAATTAGAAAAAGACTTGCGACACTTTGCAAAAGGCAATAAGGATGCAGACGAAAGCGTGGAATCTCTTATATGGAGGAAGCTCATTACATAATTCCAAAAGAAGAGCATGCATTCATGCATGAAGAAAGGATTAGGAGGGAGATAATCCTAAATAATATGAGCCATTGAGGATTATGAAGTATCTATCCATGTTCCCACTGAAAGTAGCATCCATGAAAAGCAACACGCATTCAGTTTGACTTTAGAAGAAGTATTCTTTGAAAAGAAGCCTTAAATTGTCCTTGGTTGTCCATATACATCCATGATCCTATGATGAAAGGAAGAATTTGGAATATTCAGGGCATGGAATCTATAGAAAACTCCATGAACCCAAGAGCTAAAGATAAACATGAGGAAGAAAATGAAGATTCCAAGAGAGAAATAAAAAGCCAGAACAACCAGTTATTATATCGAGAATAACAAGACTACCAGATTGGTTTGAACCCACTAGAAGCAATCAAGCTGAAGAAATGGAAGTTATGATGAAGAACAATATATGTAAGAAATTGTGAAAAAGTATTATGAATGGAATCATTACAATATTCAGAACTAGAGGTTCTTCCAAAAGGAGGAGAAAGACTATGATAACAACTTGTTCCTGTAAACCAGATACACCTCTATCTCAACTATTATATCTCTTGTAGTATCCATGCATTGAAGTTTACATCACTTGGTTGTAAACGACTGTTTTCCCAATAGAGCATTTGAGGAAGAAGCTTATGCAAAGCAATATCAATTTTTTGAGGTATACCAGAAAGAGACCCATGTATGCAGACATAAGAAGACCTTGTATGGATTCAAACAACTTGATGCAGAGTATCTCATATACATCAAAAGCGTGGTCAAAACTTTCTATGAAAGAGATAGTGTATCTGAATAGTTACTCATAAGTATGGGATGATGGATTGCTAATCCATGAAAAAATCTCATGATGACATAAGAAGTGCTACTTGGATATGTTTCAGTTTGAGCCTTGCCATGATGTCATGAGCTAGAAGGAAACATAAGTCTTGAATTCAACCATGATATATATTGTAATTATCAGAGCTACATGAAGCCTTCAGAGAAAACTAGTGTTCCATAACAGACTAAAGTACATTGAGATCAAACATTACATTCTCCATGATGAATTCCAGAAAAGAGAAGTGGTTCTCCAATATATCTCCATAGATGAGCAGATAACAGATATTTTGGTAAGAACCTTTGTCCAAGATGAAAAGATTGTAAGTTGGGGCTCATGGAGAAGACTTCCTTATTGAAAAAGGAATATATTACTCCTAGGTTGGGAGCGAGAACTGATGTGTTATTGATTTATGGACAGACATTTTTCAGTTCGAAAAATGGTCTAGGATGAGCAGTTCCTTTCCAGTTCGAAAAGTGGTTTGACATTTTTGACAGACAAGCATTTTCCAATTCGGAAAATGATCCAGATCAAACAGTAATTTTCGTAATAAAAATGGTTCGATAGATTGTTGATGTACCATAGACAACGATTCCCCTTGCGGCCAGTGTGGGGGAATGGTCTAGGACATTCATTACTCTTAAAAGTCACTCTGAGTAGTGGTAAATTAGAATGGTCCTCCACATCGGGAAGTCATTCTTTCGAAGTTCGCAGTTGTGATTAGTTTCGAATAATGGTCTGTTTTGGAGGTTGGTGCAAGACAATCATTTCCATTAGGAAACGGTTCAGACAATCATTCCCTAGGGAAGACTCATTCTATCCAGGTTGAACTATGGTTAGTGATGGAGGAATGGCCTAGTTAGGTGAATGGTCTAGGTTCAACAATCAGGGATAGGAATTCCCTAGGGAAGACTCATTCTCTCCAGGTTTCACTATGATTAGTGATGGAGGAATGGCCCAGTGAGGTGAATGGTCTAGGCTCAGAAATCAGGGGTAGTTATTCTTCTATTCTTAAGAATAATAGTCCAGATATCTCATGACTGATGTTTTACTTTTTGAGGGAAGATGTTCTTCCATATCTCATAGACGTGAGTGGAAGAATGACCCAGATGACTCATTTTATATCATGATATTGTTTCTATGTGGGTTGATATAAGATAATATGATTGATAGGGAGATTGTATGTCTCTGGACAATATATGTATGCTACTGTGGTGGATGTGTTCCACTGATTGTGACTATGTGTCATTGATTAAGTAGTTGTGTTCTACTTGGTGTGGTTGTGTACCACTGGATAGTAGTTGTGTACTACTATGTATAGACATAGTTGTGTTTTATTGAATGAAATTGTTCTGACTGTCATGTAGACTATCAGTACTCTTGAAAATTATTAACATCTGGATGGATAGTCAGTATGTTGGTGGACAGACATTCTCTAGGAGGAAAATGGTCCAGGACATTTATTCTTCTAGGACATATGTCTGGATTAGAAGAATAGTCCTTGTATCCCATGGCGTGGCTTACAACATCTCTTGAAATAATTATTCTTCTAAGACATATGTCTAGATTAGAAGAACGGTTCTTGTATCACTCTATTGAGGGAGTGACTTATTCAGTATCATGCCTGATTACTCAAATGGAGTATGGCTTTGAGAGATGATACAGTCGATGTTATCAGATGATATTAATAATGATGAGGGTTCTCGTAATCTAATCATGGCATAGAATGTATGGCTATGATGATGCTACCGATTGAATGGTACGTTTGTGATCAAGACCATTGCTTTTAATACCTCACTAGATAGGAGGGAGTTTTTATATTATGGTAGCTTCGAGAGGTATTAACCTCCACGTGTAACCCTGACAAGAACAGAATATTCTGGGAAGCAAGAAGAAAGCCTAAAGCTTTGGACATAACCCTAGAAAACAAGTCAGCTAAAGGAAATATTTAATATTGAGTTTTTAGTCTCCATAATGAGAAGTCGGTCCAAGAAGCTAAAGAGAAGCAGTATAAATATAGGATGCCACATCTCATTTGATACACACAACTTGCAACTTCATAAATGTAAGAGTTTTCACTCCAGAAACTGAGTAAGTGAGCAAGTCTAGAGAGTAGCTACATCTGCAGCTATTGCAACCTCTATTCTCATTTTAGGATTAGACTTTCTATTGGTTATGGTTTGGACTTTCTGCCTTGTGTGCTAGCTCTGGAGAGAGGTACGCTATTTTTATTAGCTATTAGGCCTAGGGTTTTCTTCCATAATTATTCTCTATCAAGGTTAAGATGCTCAGGAGTGGCTTCGTCCTATGGTTGGGTGACAATATTTCTATATTGTCTATGGAAAAATGAGAACACCTATTATTTATAACAAAATGAAGGTAGTATCCTCATGTTAGGAGACTTTAATGCTAGAAATGCAACTAATCAAGCTATTATTTTAAGTAACTTTTCCAACCCTAATCATGTATGGCTAGATGAGGACCTTGTTTTAGCTAACATATACAAAAGAAACTTTGAAGACATGATTCAGAAATTATTGGGTACTGAGATAATCAATCTCTTCAGTTATCAGGATTTAATAAATTGCAATGGTATAGTGAAGTGGATGAAATATAGCGGGATGACTTGTATACATGGGTTGGGTAGCAGTTCCATTGATTATGTAATATCAGATATCCATTTGTATAACCAAGTAATAAGATTTTATCTTTTAGATGACCACGATTTTGAATTTGATCATAGACCTCTAACCCTAACTCTAAACTTTTCCCTGAACAAAATTTCCATTGAAGAGAACTAAGATAACCAAAGGCACTTACTTTTTTATAAACAAAAAGTTGATATTTTCTTAAAAGACTTAAATAATTATTTAAATATCATATCATATAATAAAAATATTGAAGCTGTCTATCATAATTTTACAACAATCATCTCTAATTCCATTAACAAATTCTCTATTGAGGTGATTTGTAAAAATAAAAACAATATGACTAAATCTTGTTATGATAATGAATGTAAAATTGATAGAAAATACATCATGGATGCTTCCAATGCTTCATTAAAATTTGATAAGATAAATAGATACAAAGTCTTAAAATTAAAAGGAAAAAAAAATGTGTAAATAGAAAGAAAGAGAATCTTTTTTACCTATCTAAGATAGATCCTAAAAAAATTTGGAGGCAAATTCTAACTTGTAAAACTAAATAAAATAATAGGATTCCCTTGAAGGATTGGAATTCCTACTTTAAAAAATCTTTCCAAATCCCCTATTATCATAGACAACATTTCAGATTGTTCTACAAAGGATGAATTTTATCCTATAGAAGTCATTAAGTTTGGGGTTATGTGACTTGCAAAAGGAAAAGCTAAGGACATCCAAGGTTACCAAGCTAAAATTTTAAAAATTGGAGGACCTATCCTCATCCCTCACATACATAATCTCTTCAATTTATCTATCAAAAAAGGCTTCCCAAAACCTCAAACACAAAGCCTAATTGTACTAACTTTTAAAAGTGGGTATAAAAGTAATCCCTCTAATTATAAGACCATCATGATTAGTCCCATTTTCACTAAGCTATACAGAATTATTTTGGAAAAAAATATCAATATGTGGCTGGAAAGTCATGGAAACAGATCTAAAGGCTAGGCTAGGTTTAGAGACTACCATTCAACTATGGATCGCCTTTTTTATTCTTAGAATCATTTTAGAGGACTCTCACAATGACAAAATCGATCTCCTTTGTTGTTTCATTTATTTTATAAAATATTTTGACAAAGTTCCTAGGACTAACCTTTGGAATAGGTTAGAAGAGATTAAAGTCTCTTTCGAGTTAAGAGTTGTTGCAATAGGGTTGTATGATAAATTTATTGCCAAGTTTAGGAACAATGAGGGTTGGTCAAAAGAAATTAGCTATAATATAGGAGTCAAGAAAGGTTGTCCCATATCCCCTACCCTTTTTGGCATATATATTGATGAGTAATAAGAATTATTGAAATATGCAGGCTGTGTCCGCCCAACTCTTACTAGTATAGTGATCATCCTTCTTCTTTTGTCAATGATATTTTTCTTGAGGTTAAGAGTCCCTATGACCTAGGTGAGAAGCTAATAATCCTCAAGGACTTTTTCTCTAGTATGCATATGGCTGTGAACACTAAAAAAACAAAGGTTATGATAACTAAATTCAAAAGGATCACCTACGATACTTTTTTGTATTACAACAATATCTTGGAGGAAATTCCTTCATACAATTATCCTGGAATCTATATTCATCACAAGCTCAATTGGAATTATAGCATTGAGAAAATGATGAATGGAGGGTGGAAATCCTATTATGGGCTTGAAAATAATTGTAAATTAGTGGACCTTTGGCTCTGGGATTTAAAAAAAATACTCTTTCACACTTTCGTCATTCTGATTATCTAACATGGATGTGAAGTTTGGGGATGAAGTATCTCTAAAGAATAAATTGGAGAAATATAGAATGGATCCAAAATAATTTTATAACTTATAATCTCAAAATTAAAGGTAATACACCCTATCCTATACTATCCTATCTTCCACATAGAAATGAGCCTTTCCCCTATTGAGAGCACTACTATGATTAGGTACCTAATGTACAATAATAGATAAAAAAAACATGGATGACAAGAGGCTCCCAAAAATTGCTTGAAACTCTACCCAAAACCACCAG
>JASDQU010435815.1:42434-56850 GCA_032191745.1 Picea mariana
AAGTCACTTCTTCGCGTGGGAAATTATGGATCCCTTTTCCCACAAAGGAATGTTGTTTAAACACTCATGGAAGCTGGGGCCATTTCTCAACTCCTTCATTTGGGTAATCAGATCACTCGTCCTTCACTCAGGTTGGTTTTTCTCCTCCGTTCATTTCGTCTGCGCCCTTCTATCCTTCAGCCTCTGCTCAATTTGTATGTTCGACGCCTTCTTGCCTTATCTACTCCTGAATGTTTGCACCAACATGTGGCGGAGGTCAAGACCACCATGCTCTTTCACAAATTTCATATCAGAGGAGCTTTGAGAGTAGTTTTGAGCACTTTAAATAGATTTTAGGAGGGTGGAGGAGCGTTTAGACACTCTTCATAGAGAACTTCAGTGTGAGAACTAGAGGATTCGTGAGGATTTGGCAAGCCTTTAGACACAGTTGCAGTAGCAAGAAATCCTCCACAATCAATAACTAGCGATAGTCTTAAGGGGAGTTAATAGAAACACAAGACAACTTTGGGTTGTCACCTAGCAATTGGAAAATCCACAGCAACCAGCGAACTCTGTTGGCACTGGCGAGTCTTGGATCCCCTCTTCTTTTCACTATATAGCCAGTAACGATCATCACACAGTTCCCTCAACTCCAGGATACGTAGACCACCACTATGCAAAGGAGAACCCAGAAATCCACTATGCAGAGGAGAACCCAATAGAGACGAATCTAGAAGTTCAATTAGCGGAACATTAGGAAGATCCCGAGCAACCTCAAATTCATTAATCAGGTCTTATATGAAATGTAATTTTTTGTTGTTTTTGAATATGTATATCGCCATTTTTACATGGAATAACGATAGCTCATATGGACTAGCTAATATAGTTTTCTTAGACCTCCTTAGACAATTAAGCTCTATCGGAAGTAGTAGAGGTGCTTACACCTTTCCATATGTATCTTTTGAAATTTTGTTGTTCTCTTTTTAATATAAAAACCTCCAACCATTTATGTTAAAAAAAATAAATCAAAAAGAGTGTAGATGATCAAAACTTTGGATATGTTAACATTTAAAACATTGGGAATAGCGAAGATGTCAACAATAATTTGAATCTATTCTCTAATGAGATGATGACATATAAGTTATTTTTTATGATATAAAAAATAATGTTTGTAGTTCTCTAGTTCAAACAATAGAGATTATGCAAAAATTTATAGTCAAAGGACAAATTAATATAAAGCCAATGAATTATCGATCACTATAGTCCCTCTACGCCTTCGGCATGGACTAATAAGATTTATTTTTTTTTTGCTATTATTATAATTATAATAATAATAATTATTATTATTTTGTAGTTGTTAAAATTAATTATTATGTGTTGGGTGAACTTCCACCCATGGGAACCCTAAATAGTAAAACTTATGTGGATTAATATGGATCAAATTTTTCATATTAATATGTGTCAGGTGATACTTCTTTGGTTATAACCATATATGCACCAGGTGGTACTTCTATTCATATACACATTGGGTGATACTTTTGTAGGTCTCTGAGATTAATACTTCTATCTCTTATATGGATTAATAGTTCCATTCACAAACACGTTGAGTGAGATTTTTCCTATAAGAACCCTAATAAAACATTGAAAACATTTGAGGTGAAATATATTTATGGTAATATTTTTTATCACATATACGTGTATTGTTTCTTCTATGAATTTTATCAAAATTTTGTTGTGAACCAAGTGCACAAGTTCCTTTACAAGTGTACAAGTTCCTTTTGTAGTTATTCTTTATTTCCTTTGCTTTCCAATATGAGTAATTCTCCCCAGATACCAAAACATTTCAAGGGGATACCTAACAATGTAACCCTAGATAATTTGTATGAATATATAGAATCATTAGAAAAATGTATAGAATAGAGAAAAGCTAGACTTCAAACAGATATGGAAGCAATGATTGATAACAAATTTAAATCCTTCAAACTAAATATTCAAACACATATAGAAAATAGAGCCACAGGTTTGGAAATCCATATGCAAAAAATGAAGGTTAGATTATAAGAAATAGAAAATTAAATCCAAGCAAAGAAACAATCAACCTAGGAAGTATAGGTTGAAGAAAATCGTAATCATAGGAACAAGATTGCAGAGATAAAATGAAAGTTAATCAACAATTTGGACATAATCATTTGGTACCTAAGTTGGATATCAAACCCTTCAAAGAAAAAATGAATAAGCTCATATAATTTGACCATGAACGTAAAAAAAGAGCCTTCAATTTCATAATTTTTGGTGTGAAAGAGAAGAAAGATGAGGACATGCTTCCAATAGTCAAGGAAAAACTAAAAAATAAATCACAAATTGAGACTACTTCTCTCATAGAATCAAAGAGGTTGGGAAAAATAATTGAACATAAAGATAGGTTTGTCTAGGTCACATTTAGTTCTAATGGCCATAAATCTGGCATACTAAACGAAACTCCAACCTTAAAAGGGTCGGGAATAATTATCAATGAAGACCTCATTTAAGAAGACCAAGCAAAATTAAGGAAGGAAGTTCAAAAGGTGAAACAATATAGGAAGGAAGGAAAATGGAAAATAATTTGTAATCGAAAGGATTATATTAGGGGTAGATACCAAAAATATAACAATAAATAACAATTTGGGACACTCTAGATCCTCTCTTGGAACTATCGTGGTTTTCCATGGAACAAAGGTTTTATGCTAAGTTGGACCCCGAATGAAATTGATATTATATTCTTGGTTGAAAATTGGGAGAACAAATAATCTAAGGTCCCTAATATAGAAGGATTTGTTTTGTGGTCCTTATGGAAAAAGAAGTCCTCCCATAGGGGTATTGGAGGCATAGATTTTTACATAAAAATGATCATATCTCCTCACATTCAAATTCATAAGAAAGATCCTTTAAATCAACACATATGGATAGATATGTCAAATATTAACGCTAAAAAGGTTTATATAGAAATATTTTATTTTGTACCTATTAAATCTACATTTTATAATAAAAATAATCATGATAAGAACTGTCCCTACAAAATATAAGAGAAAGATATCTAAAATATGAAAAAATATGTTGATATTATGGTAGCTGCGGGAGGTATTAACCTCCACGTGTAACCTTGATAAGAATAGAATATTTTGAGAAGTAAGAAGAAACCCTAAAGATTTGGACATAACCCTAGAAAACAAGTCGGCTAAAGGAAATATTTAATATTGAGTTTTTAATCTCCAGAATGAGAAGTCAGCCCAGAAAACAAAAGAGAAGCAATATAAATATAGGACACCAGATCTCATTTGATACACACAACTCGCAACTTCAGAAATGTAAGAGTTTGCACTGCAGAAACTGAGTAAGTGTGCAAGTCTAGAGAGTAGTTGTAGTTGTAGCTATTGCAACTTGTATTCTCGGTTTAGGCTTGGAATTTATATTGGTTATGGTTTGTACTTTCTGCCCTGTGTGCTAGCTCTGGAGAGAGGTACGCTACATTGATTGGCTATTAGGCCTGGGGCTTGCTTCCAGAATTATTCTCTGTCAAGGTTAAGGTGCTCGGGGGTGGCTTTGACCTATATTTGGGTAACAATATTGATATATTGTCTATGGTTAAATGAACACACATATTATTTCTAATAGGTTATGGGCCCACACTATATTCAAAAATTCTAACCGCTCGAAGATAGATTGGGAGGATTTTCTCAGTTACAGTTGCAGTTGCAGTTAGTTTTTGCTGCAGCAATGAAACCCTAATCCTCTTGTTGAGGCACCTTAAGTAAAGATATTGACCTAATTTCTAGATATCCTAGTGTGCCCTAACCCAACGCACCTCCTAGTACTCTCAGAAAACTAAGACGCCAAGTTTGAGTTTTTGGTCAAAATCAAAGGTTGACCAAGTCAAAGTCAAGGTTGACCAAGTCAAAGAAGTCATGACTTACTCTATGAAGTCAGAAAAAAAGTTAGAAGGGGATTATAACTTCATAGAATAGAAGACAAGGATTGACCTCATCCTTGCTAAAAATAAAGTGTTGGATATCGTGAAAGGAAAGATTGTGGAACCACATGTTGAAGAAGGAAAAGAGAAGGAACCTCAGAATGTTGCAATTATGGAGAAGTTCAAGGACAATGACATCAATTCCATGAACATCATAGTGGACTCTGTAAAAGACCACTTGATACCCTACATCTCTTATATTGACTCATCTAAGAAGATGTACGATGCCCTAACTAACCTCTTCTTAGTCAGAAACATTGGACAAGTAATGAGTATGAAGAATGAGCTTCGTGACATGAAAATGAATGATGATGACAATATAACATCATACCTTGTGATAATCTCTCAGTTAAGAGATCAACTACAAGCTATTGAAGAAATAATTTGATAGAAGGAACCGGTAAATATAGTACTCAATGGTCTTCCCAAGACATGGGATGCATTTGCCGCAAGCATGAAAACAAGGAAGGAGTATCCCACATTTGAAGAACTTTGGACTTGATGTGGACAAGAAGAATCAAGGATGAGTGCAAAAGAGAAATTCCAAAGGAAAGATGATGATCAAGCCTACACAATAAAGTTTAAGAAATTCAGGAATAAGAAAAAGTTTGACTCAAGGAAGAAACCAAATCAAGAGAAAGATATGTCAAAAATACAATGCTTCAACTATCGAAAATATGGTCACTTCAAGAATCATTGTCCCGATTTAAAGAAAAGGAAGGAAACAAAGAAAGAATTAGTTGTCAAAGAAAGGGAACCCTCGAAGAAGGCCAAGCAGGATAAAACAGACTTCTTCTAAAACAAAGTAACAATATTATTCATAGTTCTTGTACATACCATGTTTACATAGTTTATGTGCATATCTTGCATATCTATTTCTTAGAAGATAAGATGTTCAAGTGAAAAAATACCTATGGAAGAATAAAAAGATAAGGATTTCTATCATGATGACTACAATTCAAGCAATACACATGAGAAGATGAAGTACATTGACAATCCATGGTAACAATTCCTATGGAAGCTATTATATAAGTAACAACTGCTAGATAAGATGAAATCATAATCAAACTTGAAGAGACCCAGAAGAATTCAAAACAGAAAGAAGTCAACAATCAAGAGAAAATTAGAAAAAGACTTGCGACACTTTGCGAAAGGCAATAAGGATGCAGACGAAAGCGTGGAATCTCTTATATGGAGGAAGCTCATTACATAATTCCAAAATAAGAGCATGCATTCATGCATGAAGAAAGGATTAGGAGGGAGATAATCCTAAATAATATGAGCCATTGAGGATTATGAAGTATCTATCCATGTTCCCACTGAAAGTAGCATCCATGAAAAGCAACACGCATTCAGTTTGACTTTAGAAGAAGTATTCTTCGAAAAGAAGCCTTAAATTGTCCTTGGTTGTCCATCTACATCCATGATCCTATGATGAAAGGAATAATTTGGAATCTTCAGGGCATGGAATCTATAGAAAACTCCATGAAACCAAGAGCTAAAGAGAAACATGAGGAAGAACATGAATATTCCAAGAGAGAAATAAAAAGCTAGAACAACCAGTTATTATACCGAGAATAACAAGACTACCAGATTGATTTGAACCCACTAGAAGCAATCAAGCTGAAGAAATGGATGTTATGATGAAGAACAATATATGTAAGAAATTGTGAAAAAGTATTATAAATGGAAGCATTGCAATATTCAGAACTAGAGGTTCTTCCAAAAGGAGGAGAAAGACTATGATAACAACTTGTTCCTGTAAACCAGATACACCTCTATCCCAGCTATTATATCTCTTGTAGTATCCATGCATTGAAGTTTACATCACTTGGTTGTAAATGAATGTTCTCCCAATAGAGCATTTGAGGAAGAATCTTATGTAAAGCAATATCAATTTTTTGAGGTATACCAGAAAGAGACCCATGTATGCAAATATAAGAAGACCTTGTATGGATTCAAACAACTTGATGCAGAGTATCTCATATACAGCAAAAGAGTGGTCAAAACTTTCTATGAAAGAGATAGTGTATCCGAATAGTTACTCAGAAGTCTGGGATGATGGATTGCTAATCCATGGAAAACTCTCATGATGACATAAGAAGTGCTACTTGGATATGTTTCAGTTTGAGCCTTGCCATGATGTCATGTGCTAGAAGGAAACATAAGTCTTGAATTCGACCATGATATATATTGTAATGATCAGAGCTACATGAAGCCTTCAGAGAAAACTAGTGTTCCATAACAGACTAAAGTACATTGAGATCAAACATTACATTCTCCATGATGAATTCCAGAAAAGAGAAGTGGTTCTCCAATATATCTCCATAGATGAGCAGATAACAAATATTTTGGTAAAACCTTTGTCCAAGATGAAAAGCTTGTAAGTTGGGGCTCATGGAGACGACTTCCTTATTGAAAAAGGAAGATATTACTCCTAGGTTGGGAGGGAGCACTGATGTGTTATTGATTTATGGACATACATTTTTCAGTTCGAAAAATGGTCCAGGATGAGCAGTTCCTTTCCAATTCGGAAAGTGGTTTGACATTTTTGACAGACAAGCATTTTCCAATTCGGAAAATGATCCAGATCAGACAGTAATTTTCGTAATAAAAATGGTTAGATAGATTGTTGATGTACCATAGACAATGATTCCCCTTGTGGCCAGTGTGGGGGAATGGTCTAGGACATTCATTACTCTTAGAAGTCACTCTGAGTAGTGGTAAATTAGAATGGTCCTCCACACCAGGAATTCATTCTTTCGAAGTTCACAGTTGTGATTAGTTTCGAATAATGGTTTGTTTTGGAGGTTGGTGCAGGACAATCATTTCCATTAGGAAATGGTTCAGACAGTCATTCCCTAGGGAAGACTCATTCTATCCAGGTTGAACTATGGTTAGTGATGGAGGAATGGCCTAGTTAGGTGAATGCTCCAGGTTCAACAATCAAGGATAGGAATTTCCTAGGGAAGACTCATTCTCTCCAGGTTTCTCCATGATTAGTGATGGAGGAATGGCCCAGTGAGGTGAATGGTCTAGGCTCAAAAATCAGGGGCAGTTATTCTTCTATACTTAATAATATTAGTCTAGATATCCCATGACTGATGTTTTACTTTTTGAGGGAAGATTTTCTTCCATATCTCATAGATGTGAGTGGAAGAATGACCCAGATGACTCATTTTATATCATGATATTGTTTCTATGCAGGTTGATATAAGATAATATGATTGATAGGGAGACTGTATGTCTCTGGACAATATATGTATGCTACTGTGGTGGATGTGTTCCACTGATTGTGACTATGTGTCACTGATTAAGTAGTCGTGTTCTACTTGGTGTGGTTGTGTACCACTAGATAGTAGTTGTGTACTACTATGTATAGACATAGTTGTGTTCTATTGAATGAAATTGTTCTGATTGTCATGTAGACTATCAGTAGTGTTGAAAATTATTAACATCTAGATGGATAGTCAATATGTTGGTGGACAAACATTCTCTAGGAGGAAAATGGTCCAGGACATTTATTCTTCTAGGACATATGTCTAGATTAGAAGAATAGTCCTTGTATCCCATGGCCTAGCTTCCAACATCTCTTGAAATAATTATTCTTCTAAGACATATGTCTAGATTAGAAGAATGGTTCTTGTATCACTCTGTTGAGGGAGTGACTTATTCAGTATCATGCCTGATTACTCAAATGGAGTATGGATTTGAGAGATGATACAGTCGATGCTATCAGATGATATTGATAATGATGAGGGTTCTCGTAATCTAATTATGACATAGCATGTATGGCTACGATGATGATACAGATTGAATGGTATGTTTGTGATCAAGACCATTGCTTTCAATACCTCGCTAGATAGGAGGGAGTTTTTATATTATGGTAGCTGCGAGAGGTATTAACCTCCACGTCTAACCCTGACAAGAATAGAATATTCTTGGAAGCAAGAAGAAAGCCTAAAGCTTTGGACATAACCCTAGAAGACAAGTCAGCTAAAGGAAATATTTAATATTGAGTTTTTAGTCTCCAGAATGAGAAGTCAGTCCATGCAGCTAAAGAGAAGCAGTATAAATATAGGACACCAGATCTCATTTGATACACACAACTTGCAACTTCATAAATGTAAGAGTTTTCACTCCAGAAACTGAGTAAGTGAGCAAGTATAGAGAGTAGCTACATCTGCAGCTACTGCAACCTGTATTCTCATTTTAGGATTAGACTTTCTTTTGGTTATGGTTGGACTTTCTGCCTTGTGTGCTAGCTCTGGAGAGAGGTACGCTACTTTTATTAGCCATTAGGCCTAGGGTTTTCTTCCATAATTATTCTCTATCAAGGTTAAGGTGCTCAGGGGTGGCTTCGCCCTATGGTTGGGTGACAATATTTCTATATTGTCTATGGAAAAATGAGAAAACCTATTATTTCTAACAAAATGAAGGTAGTATCCTCATGTTAGGAGACTTTAATGCTAGAAATGTAACTAATCAAGCTATTATTTTAAGTAACTAGTCCAACCCTAATCCTGTATGGCTAGATGAAGACCTTGTTTTAGCTAACATATACAAAAGAAACTTTGAAGACATGATTAAGAAATCATTGGGTACTGAGATAATCAAGCTCTTCAGTTATCAGGATTTAATAAATTTCAATGGTATAGTGAAGTGGATGAAATATAGCAGGATGACTTGTATACATGGGTTGGGTAGCAGTTCCATTGATTATGTAATATCAAATATCCATTTTTATAACCAAGTAATAAGATTTTATCTTTTAGATGACCACGATTTTGAATTTAATCATAGACCTCTAACCCTAACTCTAAACTTTTCCCTGCACAAAATTTCCATTGAAGAGAACTAAGATAACCAAAGGCACTTACTTTTTTATAAACAAAAAGTTGGTATTTTCTTAAAAGACTTAAATAATTATTTAAATATCATATCATATAATAAAAATATTGAAGACGTCTATCATAATTTTACAACAATCATCTCTAATTCAATTAACAAATTCTCTATTGAGGTGATTTGTAAAAATAAAAACAATATAACTAAATCTTGTTATGATAATGAATGTAAAATTGATAGAAAATACATCAGGGATGCTTCCAATGCTTCATTAAAATTTGATAAGATAAATAGATACAAAGTCTTAAAATTAAAAGGAAAAAAAAATGTGTAAATAGAAAGAAAGAGAATCTTTTTTACCTATCTAAGATAGATTCTAAAAAAGTTTGGAGGCAAATTCTAACTTGTAAAACTAAATAAAATAATAGGATTCCCTTGAAGGATTGGAATTCCTACTTTAAAAAATCTTTCCAAATCCCCTATTATCATAGACAACATTCCAAATTGTTCTACAAAGGATGAATTTTATTCTATAGAAGTCATTAAGTTTGGGGTTATGTGACTTGCAAAAGGAAAAGCTAAGGACATCCAAGGTTACCAAGCTAAAATTTTAAAAATTAGAGGACCTATCCTCATCCCTCACATACATAATCTCTTCAATCTATCTATCAAAAAAGGCTTCCCAAAACCTCGAACACAAAGCCTAATTATAATAACTTTTAAAAGTGGGTATAAAAGTAATCCCTCTAATTATAAGACCATTATGATTAGTCCCATTTTCGCTAAGCTATACAGAATTATTTTGGAAACAAATATCAATATGTGGCTGGAAAGTCATGGAAACAGATCTAAAGGCCAAGCTAGGTTTAGAGGCTACCATTCAACTATGGATCACCTTTTTATTCTTAGAATCATTCTAGAGGACTCTCACAATGACAAAATCGATCTCCTTTGTTGTTTCATTTATTTTATAAAATATTTTGACAAAGTTCCTAGGACTAACCTTTGGAATAGGTTAGAAGAGATTAAAGTCTCTTTCGAGTTAAGAGTTGTTGCAATAGGGTTGTATGATAAATTTATTGCCAAGTTTAGGAAAAATGAGGGTTGGTCAAAAGAAATTAGCTATAATATAGGAGTCAAGCAAGGTTGTCCCATATCCCCTACCCTTTTTGGCATATATATTGATGAGTAATAAGAATTATTGAAATATGCAGGTTGTGTCAGCCCAACTCTTACTAGTATAGTGATCACCCTTCTTCTTTTGTCAATGATATTTTTCTTGAGGTTAAGAGTCCCTATGACCTAGGTGAGAAGCTAATAATCCTCAAGGACTTTTGCTCTAGTATACGTATGGCTGTGAACACTAAAAAAACAAAGGTTATGATAACTAAATTCAAAAGGATCACCTACGATACTTTTTTGTATGACAACAATATCTTGGAGGAAATTCCTTCATACAATTATCCTGGAATCTATATTCATCACAAGCTCAATTGGAATTATAGCATTGAGAAAATGATGAATGGAGGGTGGAAATCCTATTATGGGCTTGAAAATAATTGTAAATTAGTGGACCTTTGGCTCTGGGATTTAAAAAAAAATACTCTTTCACACTTTCGTCGCTCTGATTATCTAACATGGATGTGAAGTTTGGGGATGAAGTATCTCTAAAGAATAAATTGGAGAAATATAGAATAGATCCAAAATAATTTTATAACTTATAATCTCAAAATTAAAGGCAATACACCCTATCCTATACTATCCTATCCTCCGCATAGAAATGAGCCTTTCCCGTATTGAGAGAACTACTATGATTAGGTACCTAATGTACAATAATAGATAAAAAAAACATGGATGACAAGAGGCTCCCAAAAATTGCTTGAAACTCTACCCAAAACCACCAGCAGCTCAGTTAGGGATGGAATAAAGATTCCAAATCTTAGTTAAATCATTAGGGAATACAAGAGGAAGTCGTCATGTAGAATACCCATAATATTAAAAAAATTATCACAAATAAATTTAAGGAGAAACAGTGGTTTGATAAAGAATTTGAGGATAAAATAAAATTAAGATACTACAAGGAGGTGGTCAACCTTAATCTACAACATCAAAAGTACCTCTCAGTTTTGGCAAGTGCAAGAAGAAAATCAGCATTGCTAAAATAATAACAAACTCCCATGAGGTGCATAGTGAAACTGGTCATTGGACAATTCCCAAAACATCGTGGGATAAAAGAATCTACCATCTTTGTGAAAACACTTTCTCTTAGAATACCTTTCCTATACCCAAATTAGATCCCAATTTAAATATGTTTGCCATGATACAAACCTCGTAACCTTATAAGTCCTCAAAACTATGGTGATCTTGGAATGTTTCTCTCAATGTTTTTTGAACATATGAATACAATTTTAGAGAAATTGAAGTAATCTAGATTACATTCTTAAGGTGCGATAGACCATTTTTGGTTTCAGTAGACGTTAATCATAATCATCATTTTAAAGCTTGTTTAATTTAATATTAGTTAATTATTATTTTTATAATAACAAATTATCATTAATTAAATCATGTAATTTTTATTAATAAAATAATTTTAAGCTCTTATAAAATAAATTAGACATGTGAAAGCATCTCAAATAATGTCAATAATTAAAAAACATTTCAAATGGTTATAATATCATTGATTTAAGTCAAGTGAACAACATTGTAGTCCACAAAACCTTATATGAAAAATCATAAGGTAATTGCTAAGGAAACATCAATGGATTGCTATATGGTGGTGGAACACCTCCATAAAAAGACCTGGAATTATATGGATATCATCCCACAAAAGAAGGATAGAGACGTCTGGAAAAATTAAGATTATATACAAATTGTCACCAACATGAGTATCCATAACCATATCCAACATGATTTCTACTATGTAATACACAAATTGCAACCAAAAGAAAACCTTTATTAGCTTGGCTTCCAAATCCCACAGCTCCCCTCCTCATCAACCAAAGAAAAGGAAAAAAATGTATAACTCATTTTAATCCTTACATTCAATTCATTTTTTTTTATTATAATCACTACTAGGAACCATTATATATTCATAGAAATACAACGAATTATATGGATATCATCCCAAATAAAATTGATGGAGACAATTAGGAAAGGGACAAGAAGGATGGGGGAAAGAAAGAAGAGGGGACAAGAAGGAAGGTGATGGTGGTGGAGACAAGAAGGATGGTGGTGGAGAAAACTAAAAATGAGGGATTGATGATAGTGTGGTAGTGTGAATCATAATTTGATGGTGAAGAAACAAAGGGTGAAGGAAAGAAAAATGAAGTCCATATTCCTAGATATGGCATTTAGTGTGTCTTATCAGTCTGATCAAACCCACTAAAAACAAATAAGTTGGTAGGAAATAATTATTTAGCATGAATCTAGGCTAGGTGGTATATGGGAATACTAGGTACTTAGCAGCAACATGGATGGTAGTTTTTATTCTTCTCCATTGTAGTATATTAGCCCAAAATTTGAGAGAAGAGATGGGTTTTTGGGAGGATGTATGATTTCCTAAATACATAAATAAATTTGTACAACCTCTTTTTGTATATTGTTCCCTTCATATTTACCTTATGATTATTCACATCAAGTTATTTTGTTCTCTTCACGGTGACCTTATGATTGCTCATATCAGGTTTTGCAACTGCACTCTGGTGAATTATCAATTGAAGCTCCTTGGAAGAATGACAACGGAATTGTATGAAAATACAACAACAATTTAACAACATAGTTTTTTTAATCGAATTCAACATAATGATGCTAAAACAACACTATATATTTATGAAAAAGATACTTTTTTGATGCAACATGACACAACCATGATGTACTTGATGCGCAACCAATTCTAGTGATGTAGAAATGAAGCAACACCAACCAACAAGGATGCAAGACAAAAAAAAATGAGTTTTTTAGTATTTTGAGAGTCATACATGTGACACAAATACGATGCTAATCTAATGGAACCATGATGCAAAATCCCATCACAAAATCATGACACATGATAGTAAAAAAATATTGACTTAGGATTTGATGGATATACTGATGCAAATCAAAAACACTATAGTCATGTATTGTAGTAGTGTGACGAAAGAGTATCCATACATAAAATTGGAGCAATGTGCTTCAGTTCTCAATATTAGATTAAAAAGAATGTCCAGTGACTACAATCATTAATTTGTTCCTTCACTATTTCTTGTCTTCTAACTATTAATTTGTCTCCCAATACAAAAAGATCATTGAACTCGATGAATTAGTGTTGAATATTGTCGGTAAAGGTAGCAAGAAACCCAACAATTATGCATTGGGTGAATACATTTCAATAGATATATAGTAAATATGTATTGTATTCTTATCATGATTGATGAAGGATGGCATGAGATGTTGAGATACATATATGAAACTCAATTCACATCGGTTGGTGCTTTAGTTGTCTCAATTTTTGGAGTACCCATAGAAGACCATTTATTGACATGGTCGATTGCTTTAGCAGCCTGTGATTTGTGAAAATAAACCACTAAGTTAGCCACAAAATATCATCTTATGTAAATAAAGTTAGTCATATTTTAATCCTGTCTTTTAATGCATATTAGTATTTACCTCTTGCTCCCAATCACAACGATATGTGATGATTGCTAAAACAACTGTTTGAACCATTGTCCCGATCATCATTCCAATCCATATCCCCTATAATATTCGATGAAACAATTATTGATATTTTGAATACTAGAATGTAGTTGTTGTGTTTATGTATGTATGTGTCAATGTGCATGAACTTACCATGACTCCAAAATTAAACACCATACCAAGCACCACTCCAAATGGAACCCCAATCACATAGTAGCACCCTATGTTCACATAAGCAACAGTAGATTGCCATCCCGATCCAATTGCCACACCTACAGATTATACATTCTATTCCAAATTAGGACATTGGGAAAACAAAACAAAGAAAACAATACACTACCGCAAATTCATGAAAATGCATTAGGGGAATTTTGAGGTAAAAAACAGGTCTCGGAAAAAGTTTACTGTCAAAATGAACTTTAAAAGAACCAATATGATTCAAAATGATGATGTGAACCATAAGCATAAATATTTTTGGAGGGAAAGGAAGAAACATACTTTCTTTAATCATATTTTTGACTTATCTCCTCATAGGTTTACTCAAATTTCAAGTGTAGGAACTCGTTGGATGTAGAATTTAACTATGCATCCAAGGAGTTCCTACATGTGAAATTTGAGTAAACCTATTAGGATATAAGTCGAAAATATGATCTAAAAGTAGTTTCTTTCTTTCCCTTTGAAAACTCATTTCTTATTTTATTATTTTAATTCTTATTTTGTCATTTTCCTTAGGAGTCCTATTTTAAATCTCAAATTTCCCCAAATGGCAAGTTTCACAAACTCTAATTGAATTGAGAAACCACTGGGTGGTTTATAGTCACACCAATCCATCAACACCAAGTATTGGTGGGTGCATTGAATATGAATACTATCCCATACACATTTGAATTTGTTTTGAAATGGTGCATTAGA
>JASDQU010435816.1:2604-30420 GCA_032191745.1 Picea mariana
TCGCACCCAAAATACTGCAGACTGTCCACGATCCAATGTAACCAGTCCCACTCAATTTGGATACTCTAGGAAGAAGTTATGATTGTTTTACCTAGAACACCTTCTTGAGACTAGCCAGATACCCTATCTTACACAAGGTGTATATACAAATGTAATATGACCCAGAAGCTGAAATTTTTACCACAGATACCTTACTAATTTCTGTAAATGGCCTCCAGAGTCCAGGTTCTAAAACATTACAGAAACGTTTTTATAGTGAAAATTCCACAATGACTCAGTTCAGGATGATTCTAGAACCCTATCTTGTACAGGATGTATCTCCAAAATTATAAGGCCTCAGGAGCTTAATTTTGAACCCAACATACCTTGATCTATCTACTAAATACCCTCCAATACGTTCCTTCTGAAACGTTGTAGAAAAACATTTATAGCAAAAATGACAAGGTGTCTTAGATGTAGCAGCAAAACCCCAAGACCTTGAGCTCTGATACCATATGTTAAGAACCAAATATCAATATAGCATAGAAAAACCTTAGAAAAAGTACTCAACACCTTGAAAAAGAGATAATTTCAAATAATAAGCCTCTTCGAGGGGGAACCTCCTTTTACCCCACTTAAATGTTCAAGTACAAGATGATTCAAAATAAAAATGTCTCCTTGGTATATATAGGAGACTAGGAGGTATAATTAAAACTAATGGCCTAAAGCCGACATAAATAAAATAACATTACTAATATAATATTCCCCAATTAAGGGGTAATGAGCCAATATTAGGGCTTAACAGGTTGAAGATGACTGAAAAACTTTTGAAATGGGTTAGTGTAAAAGTTGGTGATTTTGTGCAAAAGCATGATTTTTAGATCATGGATCTTAAAGGTAACATTGACAAAGTAATACCTAGTGTTGGGTATAATTTGCAACAATGGTGTACAAAAAATATTACTCTAATGGTTGTGTATTAGATCCAAACAAAATCAATTTAGAATATGAAAAATGTATCCTATATCTACTCTACAAAGATTCAAACCCTCCTCTATTCATGGAAAAAGAAATATAATAAAGAAACTATATCAATAGACATGAATAAATACTTCGAACTAATGTAGAAAATGAATCCATTACCATAGAAAGATAAACAATGCACCTCAAGAGTAGACTTGTTGAAGATGTGGCTCTAAATCCTCCTCCTTGGGAGGGTCCTTGACTTTCTTGATATGTGTATAACCCCTCCTTGGTTGAGTGACCAAGTAGCATGCACACAAAAGAATTATCAAGGACTCCTCAAGATCTGTGGCGTGATTTCGACAACATGTACCTATTATGAATGGATAGATGGATGGAAAGACCTCAATTATTCATTTATAGGGAAAATGGTGGTTAAACCCCCTTGACATGGTCATAAAATAGTTGTTAAATATGACCAAATCAAGAATAAGAATAGCAATTAGGGTTTAAAAATGTCCACTTATAAATACTTTCCTCTTCTAGAAAATTTGAGCCAGAAACAATCAAAATTGTGATTTTTATGGGGCAGTGCAACTTTTGGAGGTACTTTCTACATACATGGCACAATTTTTAGGGGTATTATATGTACTATCCCTAATGGGTAAAAATCAATATTTTTCCCAATAAGTTTCAAACATCTAATGGAGGTGAAAAATGAAGTGAAATGAATGGAAAACATGTTGATAATGGTGCATTTTAGAAAAATTTGTGGAAATGTCACAAGTGAGCAATGTTTAGGTGAAAACACCTAAACAAACTTGTAAGGAAAATATGTGTGCCACGAGCATCGAGAAGAAAATTTTGAAGATTAAATGGGGACCATAGAAACTCAGTATTTCCATTCCTCAATTTGATCAGATGTGGATGGAAGATTGTGCATGCCCTAGCACCAATTTTGATAACAATAACACTATAGTGTCGAACTTGAATGGTTATGTTGTCAAATATATTCATTCTCTTACATAACCTCCCCCAAAATAGTCTTTGACCATATCATTGAAATATCTATTAGTTTTCATGTACATGATGTGCAACATATTATTGTAGTTCCATTTGATAAACTTTCTCACCACCATGCTAACATGGAAGTTTACCACCAAAAAATGTGAAAATTCAGTAATTAATTAGAGGATATGTTAGATCAACACAAAGTACAAGTATATATTAATGTTGTACAAAATATGCAACAATAATGATGATAGACAATGTGTCATATGGTTCCCCATCACAAACCTCCACCTCACCACCATCGTCCCCCACATTGATCACACTTGCTATCATGCAATCTAGGTTACCCCATGCTCCACCTCTAGTTTTGGTATCATCTTCCTTGAATTTCGGTCATGCTCCCATTGTATACTTAGTGGACCTTGCAATCACACTACTGAAGAGTGTCATACTCTTCCAATGCACACCCTTACATCTTTATCAACATCATTTCCCCTTTGGCTACCCAATCCCTTTATATTATATTTTTCACTATACCTATTGATACAAATCATCTAAGTACAATAATATATTTGTGATGTGATAGAGCCCCACTTTTGACCAAAAAAAAGTAGTGGTCAAAATCATAGATTTGATAGTTATTACACCTTTATTATGATGTCTTCGAGGGTATGTTGTTCCATAATCATTCTTCCTACCATTGCATGTAGTATAACCATTATTCTAGTGGAACAACATAATAGAAATCTCTCATGACTCCTTTCAAGTATGTGAGGTGATAGATTCTGGATAGTTTTAGAAGAGGCAAAGGTATTTTAAAACAAGATACATCACACACCATGCCAACATTGAGTCTCCTACCTAAATTGTTGGCCTCCCCTAACCATTAGTACTACAAATCACGTATGCTTCAAAGATAATTATAGCGTTAATGCAAAATATTGTGGAGAACCACTAGCAAGATCAGAAGAATTTCCCATTCAAATCCCTTAGCCTCTATTAATCCACATCCTTCACCTAACTCACATTTAATTCTTTTACTCTACATGATTTGAAATTGAGTATTTGCAAGTTGTATTATTTATTTCCACCCTTGTCTAAAGATAATGTAGGTATTTTTAGTATGGCATCTCCCAACACATCCACTCATGGAAAATCTCATCTAAAGGAAAATGCCCCATTTCACATAGACACTACTCACCTTAGCATGGATTCTTTTTTATAGTATGAACAAATAATTTTACGAATGTCAAAATGTAATCCCATGGTTCACTAATTTCTCACCACTAAGTCCACTAATCTCTTTACGACATTGGTTTTGGTTTCTTGAGCTTTATGCAGATAAAATATGTATAAAATTTTGAAACATCCAACGTTTCGAGTGGACACTCCACCCATCACTAGAAAAATAAATCTGAAATAATAATAGAAAAGAGTATTTAGGAGTTTGATTAGTTCAACTTTTTTTTCATTTAATTGTTTTGTCAATTTGCTCCTTTCTTTTCATATGAAAGATGGTTCGAGTCTTAGTTTTACATTGGGTTGCTTCTATCATACCATCACATGTTGCATTTATATTTGAGATTTAGGTTTTAGATTTAGTAGGTCTTCTTTATCCCATAGTTAGCTTGAAGAGGGAATTGTCAATGTAGAGGAGTTGGTCGATGGCTCCTTCAATTGATTCAAGGTCCTCCAAAAACACATTGGACTTGCTTTCTTGGTTTAGGGCCAATGTAAAGATGGTGTAGAGAGTATCTTTAGGGATCTTTGATAAAAAGTCATGCAGATCTTTAAACCATCAATATATAAAGGTTGAACAATATTCCTTATCTTATTGATTGAGGCTCATAAAGGTCAACACACTAGAATCATCCAATTTAGTCATGTTTTAAAGTGTTGGATGAACTAGTTTATTAATAGATAGAGATAAAAAATTGGTGTTCATTCTAGGTGATGATGGAAGCAATGAAAGGCATCTTGATTGAGGAGCATCTCTGGTAATGTAGCTATCCTACATGAATAATACTTTTAGACATGAAGTAGTCAAATGTCAACCATTGTAATGAGTGCAAAACATCATAATAACATAAATATTTCTCAAAGTAATCTATGCAAAATAATTTTGAGCATCTTACAACTTGAAATGTCCATGCAGCAACCAAAATTAGATATCCTTTATGGTTGAACAATTAGATGTGCTTTATCATTCTACATATTTAAGAGTTGTACTAATTGGTGGTCATGAGCTATATGAATTACACTAAAACTCCATAACTTTAAAGATCCATTAATATAAATATATAACTCCAAATGATATATATATATATATATATAAGCAAAACACTCCAAATGATTTAAAAAAATGAAAATTTTCATAACCAAGTTGAAGTTTATTATGACAAAATGGATTCTAGTGGGGATGAATTGGATTAAAGCATTGAGAAAGGGATGGATATTGATGGTCGTTAAAGAATACGTGATAAAGTAAGATATCGAGCTTCATGAAAGATGTTTGGAGGGTTGATTATGAATTTCGATGGAATAGCTAACGTGCGAATGTATTAGTGAAATGGTTGAGATATGGAATGATTTCCAATTCACGGTCGCATGAAAAAAAAAAATAATGAACTCCATTTTCAAACAATGTCAAATAGGTCAACCTTAGGAAATGAATAAACGTGAAGATCAACCAAATCCCTGGCAGATGGAACGGATTGAACCGATCGAGTTCGAATCCCTGACCCTTCTATAAACCGCAGGCCAGCGAAGGACAGAGTGCTTTTTGCTCTCCCGATATTGGGCCTTGTAATGGCAGAGTGAGAATAGACTTAAGAATCAGCTGACAAGGCTCAGACATTATTCGCCATGAATGGGCTGAGTATTTGAGTGCTGTTTATCGACGCTCCGTGGATATCGATAAATGTATTCTGTGTATCTCATTGTTTTAGTATGAGTCTATTTGTACGTTTTAATTACTGGATTATGTGGTGTCTCATTGTTTTAATGTGAGTCTATTTATGGTGTACGTTTCAATTAAGGAATTTTTAATGTCCATGTGACTTGAGCTGTACCGTGCTGTATAGCTCTAATAACGACCATTGTACTGAAATTACCCCTCCTATCATAAACAAGACACAGGTACCGAAGCTGCCCTTTTAGCTTCTCCCGCGTGACTCAACTAGCGTTCACACGACCAAAGGCGTTCCTCCTCCATGTGCACTTCTCCTGGTCCTCCTCCATGTGCACTTCTCCTATTTTAGATTTGAAATATTGGTTTTTTGGATAGTAAGAGTTTGAATATATTATGCCTGACGGTTCCTTGGACGTAGTTATCTTGGAGATGAGATATGAGAGGATTGGAGGGTTTCTTCAGAAGTCTTAACAAATCTTGTAATGCAAAAAGTGAAGTTAACTTTATTGCTTGCAGAGACCCAATTCATACTCAACAAGGCCTACAAGGCCTTGAAGAGCAACCAAGATCAGGAAGCGTTGAACATAATAGTGATGGATTTAGAAATATACTTAACCCAGAAAAGAGTAGAGGATGAGAATAAACTTTTGTTATGGATAAGTTCCACAAACATACTTGGGAGAAAGAGCTAGGGAGAAAAAAGAAGTACTACATTGAAGAGTTTAACCCCACTCATAACTATCAGCGAAAGGCGTACATAGGGGCCAATATTTCTTGGATATTTAAAATTTTTATTGCTCAATTAAGGACTAATTATCATCAACTCAGTTGTGTGGAAAAGGCCAAAAGAAAGGTGGGAAGAAAGAGTATGTATTCTGTGCTAGTCCGGAAAAGTGGAAACAGAAAAACATTTCATTTTAGAATGTGAGGCCCTCAAAGACAGCAGGGAAAATTATGCAGGTATTCTGGCAGCTAATTCTTGGGATAATCTATTCAGCAAAGAGTTTGTTGAGAAGCTGGGAGCGATTATTGTAAAACTTCACAGGAAAAGGGCCGAATACAAAAGCCAGATGAAAAAACAATCTGTCCCATAGGCTATTTTTAGCCTCGTAGACATTAAAAATACTTTCTTTCTTTCTTTCTACTGTTCGGGATGGAAAAGAAAATTTCATGAAGCACATGTGATAGACAGATCTCCAAAAAAAAAACATCCAATGATAACTATTTAGCCGTTCTTAGCTACAGTTTCAGACTTGTGGCAGAAGCACACACTTCTCCTGTAAAGGCACTTGTCAGATTTCATATTGCAAGGCCCACACTTCTCCAGTAAAGACAATTGGCATATTTCAGGGACACCTTGCTTTGTTGCAGCATGATTATGATGCACTTTAGCTCCACAACACTACTCAGACAACGTACCTCACGGCAGTAACCCAGTCTATAGATGCCACTCAG
Source organism: Picea mariana (assembly GCA_032191745.1). Classification (NCBI taxonomy): domain Eukaryota; kingdom Viridiplantae; phylum Streptophyta; class Pinopsida; order Pinales; family Pinaceae; genus Picea; species Picea mariana. The sequence continues at coordinate 8,924 of JASDQU010435816.1, forward strand.
ACCATGTTCTGTGTTGCAGGCACCTGTGACGTGCTTTAGCACTAGATCACTGTTTTGGTTGAAGTGTAAACGCAAAGAGAAATCAGAAACACTTCTATTTACATTGTGCTGTACAGCAATAACACGCTACTACCTAGTTCCATCCAGCAGCAATAGCAATAGACTAGAAGTTTTTGGATTTTTTGGAACAGTTTTCTATCATTTGCATCAACTACCGAGGATAGATTTTGCATGCTTTTACAGAGTTTGGTTTGGTTGATAGTTAACAAAGACTTCTCTACTTGCAAATTTTGCTGGTTGGTAACAAAGACTTCTATGCGAATGGCGTCACATCAATCGCCATGGACCTGATCAATGGCCGGCTCCACCACAATAAAAGAGATTATGTCATAAATGGAGTTGGTCATAAGCACTGCTGGTGATATAGACCTTTGCTCATATGTTGATAAGCATAGACAACATGTTGGCAAGAACCAACCAAAAAATGCTTGACAATAAAGTTCTTGACATCTTATTGCTTTAAATTAGGTTTGTAATTTCACGAAGAAGCTTTTTCATTGTCTTCTTCATTTGGCTTGTTACATTTTTCATATTCTTGTTATTTTTGGGTCTTTAGGTTTTGCTCTTTTACCTCGTTCCTTTATTGGGTGTATTGGGTGTAAAAGGGATTTTTGAGTTTTAGTTTCCTTGGTTTATTGGGCGTCATTAGGGTAAAAGGGGTTTTTGAGTTTTTTTTTTATCAAAGTACTTTATAAGTTCTATGTTTTCTAGAGTGCATGAATTATGAATCTTTTTTCAAGCCAACCCCAACCCAACCCCTTTGTTAACTTCTTTTTATTCACAATCGAGGGTAGCTAATCCAAATGAAATTTATAAGGTGTGTTTCTTTAAAACAATAGTGTCCATGGACTTACATTAGATTTCATGATTTTGGGGGCACTAGAAATAAAGGAGATTGCTAAGACTAGGAGCACTCCAATACCCAAACAAAAGGACATGCAATAGATTCACAACATTATACATCAATATGTTGACTAATTGTTATGTAGACCAAACATAGTATTCCACATGGAATGATGATGTACTCAGAACAAGATATAAAAGATAGGTGACACTCTTAAGCCCTTCTTACAAGTGTGGCATGATCAAGAGAGGCCTCATTTTTCTCAAAATGATCTAAAGTGTTAGAGCATACTCAAGGGTTATTTTCACTACATTTTATATCATCGTCGAATACCTTTTGCCAAATGAATTTACTTCTTATTTTTTGACATATGCAAGATTTGCTCCATGGAGCTGAAAAAAACATTTCACTATATTTTGTCAGGTTTGGGGTTCGAACTTGAGGACATATTTGGTTATTCTTCTTTTAGGAGTGATCTAACTTGTAACTCGATGAAAATGGATTTATCATGGAAATTGGGATAAATTCTATAAATTGTCAGGTCCACAAGGAGCCAGGTGGATTTCAAGATTGAGGAATAGTGAAAACATGGGTTGTAGGATATCCTTGAAGTTGTAAGATAGTACCATATGAAACTACTAGAGGAGGACATGTAGCCTTATTATAGCGATAGAAACTCACTAGTATATATAACACATACCAATCATAGAGGGCCACATGGTGTCTTTCAACTACCAATTCATTAACAATTACATCAGTATTGACAACTAGTTAATATTATGACCAATTAGGGACTACCACATGTGATATAGAATGGATCATTATATAATTTTTCATCTATATTGATACTTTCTAGGAGGAAAAATTGGAAAAATTTGCTTGCAAGGCCCATTTTAAGGGAAGGTCCAAATTTCATGAATTGGGGTTCAAAAACTTACAGATCTAGTTTGAGGCATCAAATGACTGGTCAAAACATCGAGAGCTAAGCTCCCACTCCTTTGAAATTGTTTTACACATCATAATATATCCAACATTGCAAAAAAAATCACCTCAATCGGAGTTCATATGTGGAAGTTATGTCTCTTGCAAGTTGACCTACCCTATTAACCACCATGGTATTGAGTGAGTGCCTCTTTCTTTGTACTTGCATTTAATAATCGATAAAAGGAGAATAGAGAAGAAGCCTCGCCTTCTAGATGCTTTTCTCCTGTATTGGGTTTCCTAGGTCACATATTGTGCTCATTTATGTGAAAAGTGTGTTCATTTGCTTGTTTCTTTATTTCAATGTCAATTATTTCCATAATTTTGATCACTACACTAGTAATAATAAATATGAGATCTAAGGTAATAAACTACATAATGAAATATTTTAGAATATTCTAAGATATGTTGAGACCAATCGTTCCATTGGAATATCCATGATAGTTTGCAAATCATATTGGTATCATAGTAGTTTTCTTTGGGGTTTTGTGGGAAGTTCTTGATCCAAAAATTGGCTTAAGAAGGAAGTCTCTAAACACTAGCCATGGAGGATGAGTCTAGTCGTAAAAACCCTCATGATGAGGCTGAGGAGATATTTTTTAAGCTAGAAAAATAACTCATTGATATCTTGCATAACCTATCCCTCCTCATGGTGGCTCTTTTAAAAAAAATTGGACCTTTTGGGGAGGTTGGTGGCTCTAACTCAAAATTTGGATCAAACAAGAAATTGGGAGATAATGAGGACTTAGAAAAGGAGATAAAAAAAGAGCCAAAGAAAGAGAAACCAAGTTCCAATGTCATCACTTCTTTATAATATCCATTTAAAATGGAAGTGAAAGTGGACATCAAACCCTACCAAGGTGATATTGATGTTATTAGGTTGAGTCATTAGTTGCAATAGTTAGAAGTTTACTTCAACATCCATAACATAGAAGAAGAGAAAAACATTTTATTTCCCCAACTAAAACTAGAGGGCTATGCCCTAACCTGGTGGAAAAGCCACACAAAGGCACTTAAGCTAGAAGGTGATCCACTAGTAACTAAGTGGGAGGAATTTAAAACCCTTATCAAGTCCTATTTATACCATATTGAGTATGTAGAGGACTATTGGATCCATTGGCATCAACTTAGGCATAGCCAAAAGCAAATTGTGCAAGTGTACATCAACAAGTTCAAAAAATGGTGATTATGTTGGGTATATCTTTCAAGAACCAAGATGTACTACTTAAGTATTTTGGGGGTCTCCACAATCATTTATGGAAGCAAGTGATTCTATTTAAACCTAGAAAAGTTAAGGAGGATTATATGCAAGAACAATACTTAGAGAATATAGGAAATAAGAAAGGGAAAAAAAGTGGTTCCAAACAAAAATACCACCAAGACGCTTCTAAGGAGAGAAAGAAGAAGTGGAAAGGAAAGGACAATAAGACAATAGCCACTACACATTAGTTTAAGGATCCAATAAACCATTGCAACCATTGTAATATCGATGGTCACACAAAGATAAGTGTCGGAATCTAGATATAGGTCTGAATCCAAAGAATTGTAAGAAGGATGCAAAGAAGAATAACCTCCTAGTCATGGATTTAGGCAACCTAGTAGACAATCCTAGATGTGTATGAAAATATTTTTTTCACTAAAGTGCATGAGTGTTGTGGGTGGGAAATCCCCCTATGGACTAGCATTAAGGGTTTTGTAATGCATGCAAAAATGACCTAAAGTCTCCCACTTTTTACCATCATCCCAATCATAAACCCCATTATTCATATGCAAATACAAGGTTAAAAAGATCAAGTTACTGTACCTTAGTTTCCGTGTTTGATGTTGATCCTTTAATGTTTGGTCGCTCCTTGACTGCAAATATCCTCCCAACGCTGACCTGCATTCATAAAAAGACAAACAAATAACTCCACATGCATATGATCTATGAACTAATGGGTTAGAGATTTTATCCAAATATAATCAAATTTAAACATTGCAAACCTCATGGGCGGGACGAGAAAAGTACTTATTTTTATTAATCTCACAAGAGTAACCTTACAATAGTGAGATAGACCACTGCTCCTCGAATATGATCTTGTGCTCCTCTTCAACTGTGCTCCAACTGCTTTCATATATGCTTCTCTTCAAACACTAGTTGCAAAAGGTTGGGACAAAGGGAATGTGAAATCGGGTAGAGTTTCTTTACAATTATTTTCCTCCTTCCAAATGGGACCCCTACCCCTTCTTTTATAGGCTAGAAAAGGATAGGTATTTGGACGAGTGACCGGCTATGGGTGGTCAAACGGTTTAGGTAACTTACCCAAAATTGTGAGTTCCATCTGCAACTTTCCATTTTTCGTGCTTTTTAGGTATATGCGGGTTGTAGTGGGTCAGACAACGTACAGACACGTGCAGTAGTGGAGCAGGGCACGTATGCCCTCAAAAAGGGTGTTTTTTAAGAAGTTGTTCAATAGTGCCTTGGAAAAAATTGACAATGAGATGGTCTGATGCCAGGTAAGCATATCTGGTGCAAATTAGGGTTATAAAAGATGCCCCCTAATGTGTGAGGTCAGAAGAGCATTTGATGGCCGAAATACATTATCAGTATTCACCAACGTACCAAACAAGTGATCCCAGTGACCAGAGTTTGGGAGGTTCCATCTGCAAAATAACAATTGTCTCATCGAGGCGGGCATACCCATGCTCATAATGAAATAAAATCATGGCTACCAATCAAATACACTGTAGATCCATGTCATATAACTATATAAAGTGTATCCACGAGCAATACACAACAGATCTACATCTCAAAATAAAAAAAATATACATGTACAGTATCCATCTTTAAGAAGTGAATAAGGCCTGATGGCTAGAGTTGAGGCCTTCAAAGCTCGAGCAATAGCTTCAAAATCTTCACAACTCGGGTAGGAGTGTAATATGAGTGTACAACTTCACTACCCAGAGGTCTTCGACGGCTTGTCAGGAATGGACTAGAGGATTTTGATGATCAGGCTGAGGCCTTCATGGATTTTGAACAAAGACTTGATTGGGCTTTCGGGATGGTTGGGCATGAGGGAAAGAGACAAACTGCAGAGGGGCCGACTCAAGCTTGGTAAAAACTTCCCCTGGACAACAGCACGATAAATGATGAGACTCAGGCAGCATGATGTTGACATAAGTTCACGATGCAGGAAGCAACACAAACTCTCCATATGTTTGGAAGAATAACCAAACGGAGGAGGACACAACTCTATGTAGCGAGAAAAGCTTCCTAAGGTCATATTAAATCCCAGGGCTTGACGAACAAATGAAAGGATGTTCTTTGTCCAAGGGTGACTCAATGTGTTGCCAATAAAAATAAAATACTTTTCCCTTCCTCTTTTTGGGGTATATTTGATTTTTTTGTCTTTTTCAATAATTGTGGAAAGCTTGAAAAAGAATAAAAGAATGTTATGTTACAAGGGAGGATCGAGTGTCACATACATACTAGTTCCAAGCGCAAGGAACACATGGATGCTCAGATCAAAGGGACATATGTAGGAAAAGGACACTCAGGAAAATCCTCCATGGGCCAAGGTGTCAAGACGCAGAGGCAAAGTGCTACAGGGCTTGCATATAAGGTATTCTTTAGATGGTTCAATTGAGAGCAACATGGAGCTGGCATTATGCCAAAGATGCAAGTATCCAAACATGATTAATAAGACACATAATGGTAACATCCTTCGATGTAATTTTAACGAGCCCAGAAAAGGTAAGCTCAGTGGTTTTTCATATTTAGAGAGTCTGAAAAAGCGTAAAAGGAGACTCCAATGGGGTACCTTTTTCAAAGATAGTCTAGTCAGTTCGAAAAAGGGGCAAACTAGTACCAACCAGATGTCTATTCAAAACCATTTTAACGAGTGTGATAAAGACAAGATCACTCGGCAATTTTTTCATTTGTAAGGAGTCTGAAAAAAGATTAACTATGGACTCTGTCAGGAATGTTCTTCTGAACCATTTTAACGAGTGTGAAGGAATAAAGTCACTCCACGATCTTTTCAATTTTAGGGAGTCTAAAAAGAGATTAAATATGGACTTCATGGGGGTTCCTTTTTTGTAAATTTAGTCCCTCATGCCCGAAAAAGGGTTAAAATCATACCTAATAATACTCTTCTAGGGAACTGAATCTCCTAGAGTATACCTTTGTTCGTACAGTTGACCATCCAGACCGAAAAAGGGGTAAACTACCGCCGGACAGATGTTCCTTCAAATTCCAGTTTAGTGAGCGTGAAGGTCAACAAGATCGCTTGACAATATTTTCATTTTTAGAGGGTCTGAAAAGGGCTTAAAACAAGACCCATGGTGTTTTTGGGAGTCCCAAGGGTGAGGTCAAGAGTGATAATGCATCATGAAAATGAGGCTCAAACTCAGAATCAGGATAAAACTAATAAGGACTCCCAAGCCTATAGTCATTAATGACATCATGGACACCAAAATGAAACCAAGATCTATCTAGGGCATCCATGAAGGGTTAGGATATACCACTAAAATATGACACTTATAAAGCAACAATGATGGTTCTGTGTTGTAATTCGGTGGGATTGATCCTATGGCAAAGAGAAAAAGGCAACGAGGTGCAACAAGTGGAGGTGGAATCCTATCTTACATGCACAAAGTTGGAAAAATGACTTTATACCAAAAGACCTTGAAAATGACCCAAAATTCCAAAAGTTTCCCAATATCCAAAGTAACTCTTATCATAAAAATCCATAAGAAACTCCTAAACCATGTTAAATGATTTTAATTTAGAAAAAATGACAAAAGGGTCCAAAAAATGACAAAAAGAGGCCAAAAAGTCTATAAATAGAAGTTGGTAGCTCATTATCACCATTATTAATTGAGAAATTGATCGTGGAGCCAAAAACACGCATTTGTCAAAATAGTTGATTCTGGGAGCTTCGATGGACGGAACGAACTTCGATTGGACCAAGTAAGTACATACTAACCCCCCTTGCATCTCAATTCTTCATTTATGCATTTATTTTCGTTTTTTGAGGGGACGCTAACCTTTTAAAAAGGTCGGCCCTACGTATACGCGGGTTGTCCTATGACAACCTGTGTGTGCATGCGTGCAGAGGAAAGACTTCACATGTGCACACGCGACTGTGTGCATCATAGCCCGTGTGTACCCTCTAAGATAGAAAAAATTTAAAATAATGCAAGGGCTAATCCCTCCTGAACTTGCCAATTGCAGGATGTACGTTCATTGGAGAGAGAGAGAGAATGAGGACTTTGATTCTGTGTTCTTAGATGACCTTGATGTTGTAGCTGCATTAGCTCAATGTGGCTTATTTAAGTTCTTCCAGAGTGCATTTATGCGGGCACAACCTAGGTTGTTGAATGTCTTGATAGACTACTGACACTCGGATGCGGAGGCATTCATGCTTGAGGGACAGTCATTGACTCCAATGACTGAAGATATCTACTTTCTAACTGGCCTCTCAAGGAGAGGGGAACCAGTCAACCTTTGCACGTTTCCCTCCAGGCCTCACAACATAGTGGAGTTGATTGGACTCCATCGCGAGGCAGGTACTGACAAAGTTGTCACCCATGTGCCAATTCATAGGATCAACAACCTAACGTTGAAAGAGACAGTTCTACTTATTGGGCGAATCACTGGATCCACAACTTTACACCAGGCTTCCTAGGCACACATGAATTGTGCAGTTCAGTGCTTAAATGCACAAGCTTTTGACTGGAGTACTACTTTACTAGAATGCATGAAAAGGAAGTTGACAGAGTGTTGGATGCGGAGGCACATAAACTTTGGGTTTAGTACTATCCTTTGTGATTTGTTCTTCGAGAGGGTACCGAGTTTGATTCCGAGGGAGATTGTATGAGGGCATGTAGCCTCTTCTCCGATAGTAAATATATGGGTAGAGTTGTTGCCGTGACAGGGGGGAAGGAGGACGATCTAGGCCTTTGAAGACAAGTTTTTCTATTGGTGGTCTTGGCAAATTCCGGTGATAGAGGACTATCCCTATGTTGGAATTGAATTTTCCAGGGACCCTGACATGGGCGTACCTCCCAGAGTGGTATGAGAAGAGCTAGGTAAGCTTGATTTTCAAAGTTATTTGATTTTTATATTGTTTTTATATATATCATGTTTTTGTATACCAGAGTATCTGACAGATATGTGTCTATTATGTGCAGATGTGGGACCAGTGCATCCAACAAAATTTGCGAGGACCAGGCAATGTCCTTGACTAGAGGTCGTACCAGCTGTAGCTGACGAACCAGCAGCAACAGGGGGACCTCCAGCTAGTGAGGCTGAGAGATATTTGAGACGGGTAGAGCGAAAACTTACCTCACTCACTCGCACAGTTCCCATGGCAGAGATCGAGGATTTGCTGCTATCTATGCAACCACATATAGTTGGGGTGACAAGAACTTGGATCTAGCTATTCCGACGTTTGGAAAACATTGTTGTTCAGTACAACAGGGCCAACATGCCTCGTCCTTAGCTAGGCCGGACTACCTACATGCCGAGAGCACCTTTTGTATATTTTTTAGGGCATAAGCCCCATGACTCTTCACTACACGTATTTTTGAGGTGCTTTCACCCACCTATGTACTCCGATATTCTTGATATTATATATGGATTTTTTTATCTTTTTGTGTTTTATGGATTACACTTATATAAAAATGTATTTACATGTGTGCATGTGTGCTTTTCTTACATGTGTGCAAGATGCCAATCTAATATATGATTAGCTAGAGTATCTGTAACCTAATTCAATCTCCTAGGAACATGGATATATGTAATATAATCAAAGCTTCGTTCTAAGAGACGTACCCTAAGGAACTGTCGGTGTAGAGTAGAATCATGAACATGATAGACTCCATTTAACTAAAGACACAACTAGCTTAGTATCTAAATAGACCCGAAGGTGAGAGATACCAAGTGACAAAGTGTCACGAAGCAACTCAATAATTGTGTTGTATTCGGTGACATTTTTTGTAGTGTCGCCTAAACAGATACCTCCTGAAGATAGCAACTGGCCCTAAGGTGTGATAATCACCCAAGCTGTGGAGGCAAGCCTCTGAGTGTGCCGACTAGTGTCGTCCATGAGCCCAATGAACACCTATGATTCACTTGACATCTGCCACAGTGAAAATATAACATAAAAAATGACACGTCCATAAAACCAAAAGAAAAACTAAAAAGTAATAGTACAAAGAATATACATATGTTACAAAAAGTCACCCGAGGCGACCTACCTACAAGTAATACTTCTTGAGGTAGATCCCATTTCTAGGCTCCACAAAAACATTTCCCTCAAAGTCCACCAGACAATAAGTGCCCTTTCTTAGAACCTCTTTTACGATGAAAGGTTTGAACTTGCTTGCCCCCAGGGGGTCCTTATCTTGGTCATAGACCAGGACAAGGTCTCCTTCAGAGAAAATCCTAGGATGAACGGACTGATCATATTGACACTTGAATTTTTGCTTATGAGCTTCATTAGCTAAGGCCGCATCACGACACTGCTCATTGAGTTGCTCGAGATATAATAAACGCTCTTCAAGAGGTGAAGTGTCTGGAACTAACTGTACTTCCAATTTTAAAGATGGGATCTGGCATTCTATGGGAAAGATTGCTTCCATCCCGTAAACGAGTTGAAAAGGTGAGAAACCAGTTTCAGTCTTAATTGACGTTTGGTAAGCCCATAATGCTGAATATAACATAAAATGCTAATTTGACTTGGCCAAATTGATCATTCGTTGTAGAATGGTTTTAAGAGATTTATTTATAGCTTCCACCTGACCATTCGCTTGGGGGTAGTAGGGTGATGAATGTTCCTACCGCAACCCAAGCTTTGACATTAACTCGGTCATCATTTTGTTATGAAAGTGACTGCCATGGTCAGTGACAATCTCTCTTGGGACGTCGAACCTTGCTATTATCTGGTTGAACAAAAATAGAGTTGTTGTCTCCCCATCATTTTTAAACATTGGCATAGCTTCGACCCACTTGGTGAAGTAGTCTACTGCTACAATGATATAGCGGTGCCCCGTTGCTGAAGGGGGGTTGCATGTAGTGTAATCAATGCTTCATTTAGTGAAGGGACCAATGGTAATAACGAGAAACATGGGAGCAGGGTGTGCCATCATATTCCAAGAGAAGATCTGACATGAGTGGAACTTCTTGACCGATTTAACACAATCTTTGATTAATGTTGGCCAGAAGTAACCGACTCGTAGAATTTTTTGGTTTGTTGCCAACCTAGACAGATGACCACCACATGCTCTGGTGTGGCAATTGTTAAGCATGATTTTTGGTTCTTCATGAGTAATACATCGACGAAGGATGTAGTCTACACCTCGACAATACAAAGTGTCCTCGAGTATGAGATAGTTCTTAGCCTGATGGCGTATACGGCGATGCTCATCATGAGAAGTAGAGGCAGAACACTTCAAAGTATGGAGACAGACAAGCACATCTCCATACCAAGGGTTGGAAGATGCGATCAAAAACATGTCTCCTTTGATAGGCGACTCGTCGGGTATAACATCACTTGATTCGACTATAAGTTATGATATGAGTTCCAGGAAGACCATCGACTTTTTGGATTTTGCCAAAATGAACTCCAAGTCTAATTCCTGGAGGATAAATATCCATCTACTGATATTTCCTCTAATGACTCATCATGTCAATACATATTGAAATGGATTCACGACGGAAATGACGGTGGACTTGTGAAACAAAATGTAATGACGGAATCGTTGGAAATCATTGGGAATCCATACCCCTCAACATAATTTGTTCTAGAAGAAGATTATGATTCATGGAAATCCATACAAATAGCCCGCATATAGAACATCCAAGAACTAAAGATATACCCCTTCACAATAATTCACCTTAGGTTGAGGATAGTTTTGTATATCATCCTGAAATCCCATATGCAGTATCTCATAAGGAATTAAACACCTTCAGGTGCATCACTAGATCATACACATGACAAATTGCATCACAACACATAATCTATTTGCTTCCTCGAAGAAGAATAGCTGTAAGACCTGTACTTTCCACATCAAAACATACTTTAGTACATACAATTGAAGACCTGGTAGAATTAGACCTGAAAGAAATTGATCAACCCTTTGGAAAAATTCCTATTACCTCTATTAGCCATGCATTCATTCCTCCAGCAAATTATTATTCTGATAATCAAGGCTACTCAAAACTCGAAGGAGAAGAATTAGATCTAGAGTTAGAAGCTTTGAACCAAGACCCATATAACATGAAACATAATGAAAACAATAACGATCTACCCTGGTTGGATAGGGATGCATTGGAATTACTTGGTCTTCTACACCACTTACCCAAACATCCAAAAAAATTACTTCCAAATTATGATCCATAAACATTTGTATATCCCGAAGATCATATTAAGACGTTTATTCTCACTATTAATTTGATGAATGTCCAATATGAGGATGTGTTCTATAATATTTTCCCTTACACCTATGATAACTCATCCTCCACTTGGTATTTCAATCTACCTATTGGATCCACAACCAATTGGACTAAGTTCCAAAAGGATTTTTTAGATAAATTTAGAGAAGAAAATAATGTAGGGGCATTGATGGCTGAGTTATTCGTTGCTACCATGGCACCCAATGAAAAGGTTAAGGATTTAAATCAATGATTTACTACAATCCTAAAAAAAATTCAACATGGAACAACCCCTTCCCAATAATTACACTTTTTTTTTTTATGTGAATTCCCTTCCAGCATCAATCTCTATGTTTTTCAAAAGGGAAATACGGGAAACTTGGCCACTAATTTTGAGAAAGTAAAAAAAATAGAATTTGAGATGAGAGGTTGCAAGGAGAGTCACATTTCATTAGGAATAAAGGAAACATCTCAACCTAAGAGATTCATTTTACTATCAAGACCATAGGGTAAGAAACCTGTTGATAGCGAAAAAGATACAACTGATATGGAGAGTTTGCAAAGAATGATTAAAAACTTCTCCAATGAGATACTGGATGTTATCACTAGAATTTTGTCCGCAAATGGTTACAGTAATCCATCATCTTCCAAACACCCATTAGTTCATCCATGTCCCATAAAATGCATTTCCAAAGGGCACAAAACTATACAACTGGTTAAAAAATCAGCATGTGCTAAGGATACAAAGGCAACGCATGCACGTGCGACAGTCGAATAATGCCAGAAAATTGAATATGCACTCGAAGCGCGACTATGGATGAAAAAATCCATGCACACCTTAGAACAGTGCATTTATGATTTTGGTCATCCTTCCACCCACTTCTGGTTCATCTCCCAAGTCAATTTGACACCCAAATCTGAGCTGAATTTGAGTGGGGGACTAGTCAAAGACCTAAGGGTGCCCTAAAGAGCCCCTTGTTCACACTATAGACTAGTTGAATAATGCCTCAAAGATTTTCTATAAAAAGAGGCCATGGGTGCACTATATTTTCAAGGGATTCATTTGTATTGTTATGCTTCCTATATTCTCTTGGAGGATCCTCTTTCCTCATCAAGAACATACAAGCACCGTTTCATTTAGCCATTCATATCACCTCTTGAGTGAATTTGCTTTGGATTTTCTTCACCCTTTCCTTTTAGTTTCCTACTTGTAAGAAGAGCTCAATCATTGGGGGTTCAAGAGCCCTCCCTTGGAGGAAGAGGGGACCCATAGTTCCCCTTTCTCTTTGGTGTTTTCCCACTAATACAACTTATACATTGGTGGCATACATGTTTATTTTATTGTCATATTTCCCTTATGTACTCTAGTTTAGTTTCTTTTATTGTTATAATCTTAGTTCTTTGCTTATTTCTTATTCTTGATGTTTCTAAATCTTGCATTCATTGTTGTCTTGCCCAGCTAACCCAACTGGGCTTGTAAGCGTCTTTATTTTTCTCATTTAGGTGACGAAAGGGACACAACATATTGGCAACTCCACTGGGAATAGGTATCAATTTCCCCCCCATTTGGATCATGTTGTTCCAAAGTGTATACTTAAGGCTTGAAAGTATAAGGTCTAGGAATCCAAAAAAAGGGTGTATGATATAAAGTAAAAAACAACTCTTAGGGGAGAAGGAGCTATGGTTGATTTCTGAGCTATCTTTGTCTAGATTCCAATTGTTCCTGGATGATAATGTCCTACTCAATAACTGCCCATGAATGTTCAAGTTCAACCCAGGTGGTAGCAGTTTTTAAGATGGTGTTAAAAGGAGTTAAAGCGATACTGGTATGGTCGGTGAGACCGGGTTCGAAATTGGGTTGTGTCGTAACAGGTACTGTCATAGAGAAAAAAGAGTTTTAAAGATTTGTTTATTTTTTAGGTTGTTGTTTCTATTTTAGGTTATGTAAGAAAAATTCGCAAACTTTGAATTAATAGTATAACAAAATCAAAGGTCATTTCCCGTATCTAAGCTAAACTGAAAATCATGCATGAAATGAAAGAAAACATAAAGTTGTGGAACAATGTGAGGCACCAACCAAGGAAGAATCTCACTTTGTGACAGAAAAATAAAATAGACAGGAAAAAACTTTAATAAACCATAAGATATAGAAATCTAAATAATTCATAGGTCTTGTACCTGCTGATAGCCGATACAAAGGAAAAACTGTAAATGATTAGATGACTAAAATAATCAATCACCACACTAGATGTTGTACTAAATTGCAGCTAAGCATTCATCAAAGATGTATAAGAGATGGTATTAGATATGAAAAAACAGAGGAACACATAACTCAAACTTGATGGGATCTGGAGTCTTCAATTTGCATTTGTATTAATTCTAGCAAATGAAAAATTTCTCTGCTATATTCAGCCAAGGAAAAATCCCTTGATGTATCTTTCAAAATTGTATTTATACAAAGAAAATAATCAACCCTAGATGGTTGGTATTCTCCTAATCTCTTAGGTGCTATTAGTTACATAGTACAAAATTCGAACTGTTTTTCTCGATTACTTTTTACTTTTATACCAGTTGGACAAAAATGACCACATATGAGTTACTTCATAATTTATTTGAAATGCTTTCTTCGCTCGGTCCCAAACACTCGACGCACCTATCTAGAAACTGCACCAAAATTTTAGAAGGTTTAGATGTGTCCTTTGATTCAAACACATATAACTTCCTCTGAATTTTGGGTAGCMTGTCTTTGATCTTTCCCTTGTCAAACTTTTTCGACTGCAACTGTAGATTTGTCTTTATTAGCCACTTATCCATTTGGGTTGTGTCAAGCTACTTCAATTGTGAAATCTCGAGCTGGGCTTCATTCCATCTCTCCTTGATATGCATTTGATGCCTTACGACATTGATTTGTCCTAATAGCCCAAGACAATCACCTTTGCCAATGGCCAGTGTTTTTGTGTCTAGATGATCAAACACTTCTTCACATTCTTTCCTAACTTCTCTTGTCATTTTCCTGCTTTCGGAAATATTGGTCTCCCATGTTTTTAACATGATGTCTCCCCTGATATGTTCTTATACAGTCATCTTTGGGATTGCTGGTACTTCCTCTCTAGCAAAAAATGCTACTGCCTTTTGAAAAGTAGCACGAGTTGTTGTGGCCTCTTTTTCCTTTAAAACAATGCTACCCAATGAGTGGCTTACTTCCAGGAAGTAGTTTTGAACGATTTCTATTTTAGAAAGCATGTTTTGTTGTTCCACTTGTAGTTTCTCATGCACCTCTAGTGCTTGGGATTGAAATGTTGTTATATTCACAACTTGCCCTTCAATGGTATTCAACTTAGCCTGCAGCTATCTCACTAACTCTTTCTATCGAATAGCCTGTACTTGACTCATTTTCATATGCTTGTTCGCTTCCTCTAAAATAGAATTCAACAATTGCATTTCCTACTTGTTAGCAATCCTAGCATTTTCGACTCTTTGATTTACCTCCTCTCAAATATTATTTTATGTGTGCCTTATTTGGTTCTGCAACTAAGCTATCATTTTATTTTTTTGCTTCAGCCTTGTTTTCAGAGAGTCATCTTAGAATAAATTGGCAGTTTCCAAATCTCCCATAGAGCTTGCTACTTCTATGGTGAAGTCTTCCTCTTCTAGCTTTAGCCCATCTACGAGTACTCTGTGTTTATTCACCATTGTGCATTCTCTCAGAAGCATTTCCTATCTTAATACAACCTTCCTCTTCCTAATGAAGAAGTAGTTGGAGGAAGGTATCTCTTCTCTAGAGATAGGAGTAAGGTCACTTACATATATGACTTCTAGAAGGGGGGTCCCAAAAGTTGACTGTAAAGGAGTTAATGATGCAATAGAGATGCCCAATTCTAAAGATTGATTTTCTCCTACTATTTTGGGGATATCAAGAGGAATAGTTGATGATGAAGGTGGAATCATTTGACTCGACTTTGAAGGAGTCTCGGATTTAGAACTTGTTTCAGACCCCAAATTCTTTGATTGTGAATCTTCTGCTTTTTGTGAAGACGCTTTAGTCTTGTTTAGATTGTCTTCTGTAGTCTCTTTATCATGAGCCTCTGATCTGAATCCTGGGGGAATAATTCCTTGAGATGGAGGAGGGGTTGTTGATTCTCCCTGTAGTATCTTCAACAAACCACTCCACCTGTGCTTCTGGAAAGTCAAAAAGCTAGTCTGTAGGCCGAGTGATAATGCCTGAACTCTGTCTAATATTTTCTCATAGGTTCTGGCTCCCTTGAATATGTCGTCGCAGGGAGAAACTTCAGGTTCATACATCTTCATATTGCAATGAGCAAGATGATTTCCTACGATTTTATAAGGGTCATGTTTTCTGAGTTCAAGATCTACCAATTTGATGACTTCTAGTGCTGCAACTTCAACCTTGGAATGACCAAAGTTAAGTAGTGAACACTTCCCAATCTTTACAGAAAAAAGTGGCCAGAAATTCTTCTGAGATGCTTTCAATTCTGTGTCGATGCCACTTGTTATTATTTGGTAGGCCACCCCCCTACACACCAGTTTGTCGAAAAGAACTTTCAAAAGTGCATGAGAAGGAATTGAGCACCCGAAAACCCTCATGTAGGAGAAACCCTCTTCAATAAACCAATATGTAATTGCCTTGAGGTTTCACACGATTGACTCTGAAATACGAGGGGGTGCATAACCATACAAAATTTGGTGCAAAGGTATGACCACATACTGACAGATTTTGTAAAATAAATATTTAACATTTTCTTCCCATAGCTTAGAATCATAAACATGAATGGGCTCTGTGCAGGCTGGGCTCTAGCTCCAATTCATCAAGGGGAAAGGAGTCATGTAACAGATAACATCCATAATATATGTAGACATGTAGAAATATGCACTTCGGCCTTTCAATTTTGTTGTTTGGTACTCTGCAATCTCCTTAGTTAGATTATCTGATAAAATTTTACCCCAGTTGAAACTGTAACCCTAGGATACTTCGTGTATAACTGGCACCCATTCTACAGGGAAATGGGTAGGGTTTTTCTTCCCAAAAATTCTACATAGCATCAAACCTATATAAACCATGTATTCGTTTAACGGAGCTGTGGCATAACTACCATGGGTATCAGCTCTAAATCTCACTAGAATTCCCCACCATTCTTTGATTATACCTGGATATGTTTGATCAAATTCTGTACATTCCTTTCTTTTAAATTCCTCTACGAATTTGGCATTATAAATGTATTTATAAGTAGGGGGAAGTTTTTACATTACTTGGATGTGCTCGGGTCTGAACAAGTCAACGACGACCTTTTGGCTGTCTAGAGTGCTCCTTGTTTGAATGCCGGTTTTCTCCAAAGCCCATCTTTTCATTTCATTGTATGGCACGAGTCTCGGCTGTGTGGCTATTTTGTGAAGCTCGGACTCTGCTATGCCTCTGAGTTTATTTTTATTCCTTTCATTTCCGAAGTCATCGGGGCAATTCCTAATCTCATAGTCTAAAGTTTCAAAAATCTTCCTCCAGGATTTGACTGAATCCACAGCATGTGGCATAGTGTCGAATATAACATCTCCATATAGATTCAATANTATGTCTCTGAGTTTATTTTTATTCCTTTCATTTCCGAAGTCATCGGGGCAATTCCTAATCTCATAGTCTAAAGTTTCAAAAATCTTCCTCCAGGATTTGACTGAATCCACAGCATGTGGCATAGTGTCGGATATAACATCTCCATATAGATTCAATATTTCACCCGCCTCCTCACTCTTCTTAGGAACTTTTCTGGGTGCCATGACGTTTGTGCTAAAATTAAAACCTATTGCAGAGAAGAAGTGTGTAATTTCTTCTATGTGTAACTTTCTCCTAGTCTGAAAGTAAGAATGAAATTCAAAATAACAAACCTTTATTAACCTTTAACCTATCTTAAATTTAGCGTATCGATACAGGCTATAAATATTAAATTCTTTAATGGGGATGGTACGCTTGGAGATACACACTTTATCTCAAAAAATATCTCCATTAATCCGTTATAGATACTGCCACATATCAACGATTCAAAACTAGGATTTCGAAAGGAATGTCATCGAAAACTCCCGAATAGAGAAACGCGAAAAGTTACTTAATACCCTTAATGTATGTTTTAAAATTAAGTTAATTATGTTTAAGCGCTTAATTCTTTTGGGACTTCGTGTTTCAGATTTTCGAGTATCTTGTCCCCAAGAGGCATGACACAAGTAAATCCCAAATCGTGAAATGGCGATGGGATATATTTAGGCACTAACCACTTGTTTTAACCCCTTAATTAATCATGATCAGGGGTTAGTCTTTACTTTTTGTGGATTGGAGTATCAGGACTCGGACGACTCTTTAACGTGAGAAATACTGAATTGTGAAATCGCGATGGGATTTATTATCATTAAACCTTATTACTTCTTAATAAACATAGCATTAGATTTTAAGAACTTCACGACTTTGACAATCAGGGTTTAAGGAGACTCAAGGTCGACTCTTTGATTTCCCGAATTGTGACTGATTAACGATCTATTAAGTATGTTTTAAACCTTAACTAATCATGATTTAAAGGTATTTCGTGAAAAGCACGTCGGGACATTTGAAATGATACTTAAGTTGATATGGCCGAAAAAGAACATGTGAAAGGCTTAGAAGGTCGTTAACATTTTTAATTATTACTTTAAAATCTGTTCAATTTCTTTTAAACAATCACTTTTTTCGAGACTTCGGTACTGGTACTTTGGGGTTGTTATTAAAAAACATACGTTGTGAATAGCCGAACCCCAAAACCCGAAAATCCCAAAATACCTATTGACCCCTTTTTAGAACTAAGGAAGGCTCAATAATTAGAGAAAAAGGAGATTTGGATTTAGAGAAGAAAAATAAACTTTGTCTCAATAGGTTGTTTGAGCAATTCATTCTGGTTTGTTTAACTTGCAGAAACCATAACCAGCCCATGCCTGCCTGCAAAAAGCTAAATTYAGAGCTGAGTTGAGAGAAYTTCATCCGAAGTTTCTTTCACGGTCGTGTAACAGAAAGTGCGTGGGTTTTTAACCCATAGTCGCGTCTTCCAATCACGTGAGTGAAACTCATTGTGTTTCTTAGCGCATTCTATGCACTGTGCCAAAAATTCATTTTTAATTTGCGCATTGGCGCCTAATGTGCCTCTATCTMCTCTGCGACTCGCACATCTGTCTAGAAAATTATACATTATAAGGGTTTTTGTGATCTGTTGGAGGCCCATAGCCTTCTTAAGTTTGATTCTATGCAGATTGTAATATGCACCATACTTAGATTCCCTCTCCACATGAAGGGTTAGTCAAAACATAGGCACTTAGGAGATTAAAATCCATATTTTTTCCTCTTTTTTCTCCCATTTTGCCACATAGATGTTTTTCTTTGATTGTAAAAAATTAAATTGGAATCATTCAAATATCACATATATAAATACTTGCATTGGGACCAGAAATTGAACGTCGGTATTTGAGTATGCTCTTCTCTCGCACCATAAAGCGATCTTGAGAATAAGAAAAAGTGATTGAGGGAAAATTTCATCTCCCTTAAAGACAAAATCTTTAGGAGAGGACAACAGCCCTCTCAGGACTCCTCTTAGTTTTCTTTTTCAAACACATCTTAAATTTGTAAGGGCCCATACATGCCCACATGCTACAAAGGTAAGATAGTTTTTTGAAATTTACTTTCTTAGATTAAAACACTAGGGAGGTTTAAAGGTTTTGTAATGGGCCCATACATGCCCACATGTTCATAATCTAGGATAGTTTTTGAAGCTTTCTTAGATTAAATCACACTAGGGAGTTAAAGGATTAGTAAGGACCCATATGTCCACATGCTAGTTCTCTAGAGACTTTCAAATTATACAATGTTGTACCAATGGCATTTAGTTAATTAGGTAATCAAGACTTGTAAGGACCACACGAAGTCCACATGCAACAAGGAGACACCTAACTTATTAAAAATTTGGCACACTTTCACTTATTCACACACAAAGTCACTATTCACTCACATAGTTTTCATCTCAAAACGTGGAGGTTGAAGTAAGTTTTCTCCAAAGGGATTCTAAAACACCCCACCCTTTTCTTGATGAGACTATCCACTCCCACTTAACTTCAACGAGATTGGTTCACACCCCCAATCTCTCAAACAAACATCTAAATTTTTTCTAAAAACTCACTAAGTTTTCCTCCACAGGAGGTGCCAAAATAATTTTTTTAGTCTAGGTAGGATCTCGAGGATAGGCATCCAAATAACTCCCCGTTATATGGTTCTCACATCTTCAAACAATAGAAGTTGTCAAATAGGGAACTTTAAATCCTCCAAGTTAAGTGTTCCTACACCATAAGGTAGGGAGATACCTGTGAAGGGTTGAAGATGAGGTCTGGTTGTTTTGTGCACCCACCTTGAGGCACCCACCTCTTGGACGAGATCCATCCCGTGACTCATTTCTTAGGCCGAAAATATAAATGTCGCACTTTGACCGAGGTACCTAGTGACCAAATTTTAGGACATCTACCTAGGTGGCAATTGTGGGCTGCAATTGCACCTTAATCAGATTTTGTGTGGCTATTGGGAAATATCGCTAGCTCTTTCGGGATATGCACCCTCTACCCCTCATTATAACTGATTACTTCATCCTTCACTAGTTCTTGTTCTGGTGGCTTCAGAACCCACTATTGAGTGCTATTGGAAGGTCCAGTGCTATTTGAGAGGGAGGACATTATGTCTTTTAGGACACAAGCATTTTTTTTTTCTTTGTTATCCACGTGAACAAAACCTACCTACCCACATATATACTTATTTATCAAATTGATTTATATATGATACTCTTGTGATTACATATGATTGTGAGATATATTGTGAAGGTCCAAGTTATACAAAGTCTCTTGTTCATTAATTTCTCTCATCACCATTTTCACACATCCACTTTGTTAGTCGGACATCATAGGGGACCCAAAAAATCCCCGTCGTTCCAGACGCTTGCTAAATCTCCCTCCCATTCTAGTGGGAGTTCCTAGTCTTGCCATCTCATCGGATCCACCTTCTCACACTTCTGTGAGTGCTAATGTCTTAGGATCTTCTTTGCTCAGTTCCACTTTACTTGAGTCTAATTCCCAATATCAATCGTCCACCCACTTTCCTGTACAAGGAAGCGGGGGCACACTTCTTCCCCAGAAGGAAGTACAACCCCACCTAGCCCCCCTCACGGGTCAGGGACACACATCACTCACACCATGGCTGGAAAAAACCCTCTTTTGAGGTCAAGCACACAAAACATTCCCACCATTGCTGGAACTAATACCCCACCACAACCCCAGATGCCATACTTGGATTCCCTCAACATATCGGATCTGACTAAGCTCACCAATGATCCTATATTGCATGACCCCACATGGCCCACCATGCCTACCAAACTCCCTTCAGACATTCCCAAATTTGAAGGAAAAGCGGGAGACAACCCGGCCAACCATATCATGACCTTCCACTTATGGTTCTCTTGAAACAACATCATAGACAACTCTATTTGATTGAGGTTATTTCAACACACACTCACTGGCCCATCAACCAAGTGTTATGTAGAAGAAACATTTGGGTCCCATATGACCTTTGAATATTTGGCCAAAGCATTTTTTACCTTCTTTCAACTACCAATCTATAATGACAATGGTCTTGAACTACTCTCAGAGTTTAAAAAAACCTCTGCTACCCACATCGCTGACCACATTCATGAATGGCGTTGACAACGTATTCTATGCAAAGCAGAAGCCACCAAGCAACAATGCCTTAATTGGTTTCTCAAATCCCTTGTTTCTCTCCTTTCCAAATACATGGCTGCCACCTTCCCTCAGTCTGAAGAAGAAGCCATTAGCAAGACTCAACATTTCGAGCTCATTTATTCTCAATCATGATACTTATATACGGTACTACCTGATGCCCTGAGACCCGTGCCATTCAACCAGGACAAACCTAGGATGTCTCACTCCGCGGATGGATTGATTGGTACCACGACACACCACAATCCACACCTCCAAAAAGCACCTATGCATGGAACACCTCAATATTCAATAGTATATGGAAGAACCCCTTATTATCCTCTTCCCCCCTATCAACAACTATACCTTGTTCCCCCCCTCCACCCATAAGCAGACCCCCACCGGCCCCCATGACACGCC
>JASDQU010435816.1:31876-47535 GCA_032191745.1 Picea mariana
GACAACCACATGCTAGGGTTAATTTTGTTC
This sequence comes from Picea mariana, assembly GCA_032191745.1. Taxonomy (NCBI): domain Eukaryota; kingdom Viridiplantae; phylum Streptophyta; class Pinopsida; order Pinales; family Pinaceae; genus Picea; species Picea mariana. The sequence continues at coordinate 31,907 of JASDQU010435816.1, forward strand.
AGCCCTCTCCCATTCAACAATATCAAAATTTTGAACAGTTGAATAGGGCTAATCCGACCCATCAATCGAACAATGCCAAAAAATAAAGGAAAAAACCAAAACAATAATAACCCAGGACTAGGAGGGAACCAAAACCACCTCCAATAGAAACAACCTACTGGGGGAAACTAGAATCAAGGGAACCAAGAACCCCCAAGGGGGCAATAACAAAAAATGCCCAGGGAGGAAGAACAACAACCTTCAGAAAAACTTCCCATGTGCCCTTTGCGGTGAGTATAGCCATTATACCCACCATTTCCCTCAAATTGTTGACTTTAAATGGATGAAAGAATCTGGAAATGGACCACATCCCCCAGTACCGCCTGCTCCCCAACATGCCCCACAATAATATGTGCAACAACCCCCCCATCTTTGTTACAAAACCCCATACCACACTAAGGGGTAAAGAACACTCAACAAAAGATGCGTCCGGCCCCACCATAGATGGGATAGTATGCCAACCCAGGCACTCCTACAGATCACACTATCCTCCTCACTAGTGAGGAAGAAGTCCTTCTACAAATGCGCAGTCGTCAATACAGCGCACCCCATGACTCCTTTCCCGCTACCTCGAAATCATCCCCAGTCACAACTGACCCACCTTTGATGATTCCTCACCCTAATACTAAACCACCCCTTCGTATTCCTCGCATCCCATTACGACGAAATGTCAACAACCCTAAAGCTAGGTGTTACACATGAAAATTTCACACCTAGGTACCTCACCCTAAGTGTCGTAAAGTGTCATATAAGTGTCTCATACACCCTGACGCCATGGAATAACCTATGTCACAATCTCTAGTCAATATGGAGGAGGGACATATTACATGAAGGCCAAAATACCAAGTACACATGAATTATTATTAATATTCATGCAAAATAAATTGATTAAGTGTGAGAACCAAATGCACATGAAATATTATTAATATTCATGAAAAAGAAAGTAATTAAGTGTGAGAATCCACCTCGCATTTGGTTTCCTATTTTTTAGGGAAGGTGGAGGATCTCATGGATGGTTGAAATATTTCCTCCTTAAAATCCTTGAGAGATATTTCCTCCCAAAAATCCTTAAGAGATATTTTCTCTCTAAATATCTTAGAGATCCCTTTCTTAGTGGATCTGATGAGAGATCCTCTCCATGGTGGTTAAGCCTCCAAATCCTATATAATGAGGGATTTCCATGGAAGAGGAGGGGATGGAGATTGAAAATTATACCAAACTTATGATCTCATAAGTGAGGCACCATTGAAGCATAATCAGTCTAGGTTACTTAACCAAAGGGGTTGGACAAAGAGAACTGGAAGAAGTTGTTGAACCTTCATCAATTTTGGTCTATAAGTACTCTTCATTTTTTCTCATTAATATATACATGCTTGGCCTATTTCTTTCAAGCTTATGCTTGTTTCACATGAACTTGTATTTAGTAGATAGATTTGTACTTGAGCTAATCTTAGTAGAATAGGAAGTTTGTTGTATCTTTGTTTGTGCTACAGGACCTATCGATGAGCTTGGGAGTGAAGCTCAACTTGGATTTTGCGAGGACATACGCCATTTAAAAAGGTACATGTTTCTTCTTCCTCTTCATTCATTAGATTAATTAGATCTAAAAGGATGTCAGTGTCCATGTTAACATTATGTTACACATGAAATTTTCACACCTAGGTACCTTGCCCTAAGTGTCGTAAAGTGTCATATAAGTGTCTCATACACCTTGAAACCATGGAATAACCTATGTCACAATCCCTAGTCAATATGAAGGACATATATATTACATGAAGGCCAAAATACCAAGTACACATTAATTATTATTAATATTCATGGAAAATAAATTGATTAAGTGTGAGAACCAAGTGCACATGAATTATTATTAATATTCATGAAAAAGANTACCTTTCCCTAAGTGTCGTAAAGTGTCATATAAGTGTCTCATACACCTTGAAACCATGGAATAACCTATGTCACAATCCCTAGTCAATATGAAGGACAGATATATTACATGAAGGCAAAAATACCAAGTACACATTAATTATTATTAATATTCATGGAAAATAAATTGATTAAGTGTGAGAACCAAGTGCACATGAATTATTATTAATATTCATGAAAAAGAAAGTAATTAAGTGTGAGAATCCACCTCACATTTGGTTTCCTATTTTTTAGGAAAGGTGGAGGATCTCATGGATGGTTGAAATATTTCCTCCTTAAAATCCTTGAGAGATATTTCCTCCCCAAAATCCTTAAGAGATATTTTCTCCTTAAATATCTTAGAGATCCCTTTCTTAGTGGATTTAATGAGAGATCCTCTCCATGGTGGTTAAGCCTCCAAATCGTGTATAATGAGGGCTTTCCATGGAAGAGGAGGGGATGGATATTTATATTTATACCAAACTTATGATCTCACAAGTGAGGCACCATTGAAGCATAATCAGTCTAGATTACTTGAGCAAAGGGGTTGGACAAAGAGAATTGGAAGAAGTTGTTGCACCTTCATCAAGTTTGGTATATAAGTACTCTTCATTTGTTCTCATTAATATATACATGCTTGACCAGTTTCTTTAAAGTTTATGCTTGTTTCACATGAACTTGTCTTTAGTAGATAGATTTGTACTTGAGCTAATCTCATTAGAATAGAAAGTTTGTTGTTTCTTTGTTTGTGCTACAGGACCTATCGAGGAGCTTAGGAGTGAAGCTCAACTTGAATTTTGTGAGGAAAAACACCATTTAAAAAGGTACACTTTTATTCTTCCTCTTCATTCATTATATTAATTATATCTAAAAGGATGTTAGTGTCCATGTTAAGCACTTTTCTGTCTTGGCCTTAGGAGTCTAGAGACCAAGAGGGAAAACGCTTATCCGCGGGAGGATTCACCTGTAACAGAAATTGGTGACTCCTCTGGGGAAGGACTCCTATTGTATTTCCTTGGTTTGTCCCTGCCATTTTATCACTTTTCAGATAATTTTTTCTGTGTGTTTATGATCCATTAGCCTTCTCCTACCTTCACTAGCATTTTCACCATTTTTTTATGCATTTTGGGTAAATTTTTTGCAATTGTTTGGCTCTTTTTCTGAGCTTCTGGGAGGACCAACGCCCCCCTGTAGGCCATATAATAGCATTGGTATATCATCAGAACTCCCCTATAGTGATTTAGTGAGCATTTCAGCGCTCTGTACCCTTGAGATAGGGAGCGCTAGTCTCTGTTTTGGAGGTTTTTTGCCCTTTTCTGCTCAGATTTTTTCAGCCTGTTTTGTGGAAGTCTTTACCCAGTCTTTTTAGATGGTTTGTGAAATTATTTGGATTGGTTATTGATGGTTTTTTATGCTTTTCACTCTTTTTTTTTCTCTATTAGAGCTTGAATCCTTTTTCAGAAATGTAAAATTGTCTTTTCTAGCTACGTTTTTGTCGAGACAGTTTTGAGTGGTTTCTCTTTCTCCCTATCGTTTCTTAGATTCTTCTCTACATTTCATTGTACTCCTTGGATGTTTCTTGGTTTTAGGATCCTTGACTGAGTTCTTGTTAGAAAAAGCTTTTACTTTTTTTCTTTCAGTTCTCATTGTTTTGAATGCATTCTTTCTTTTGGGTCGTGAAACTAGCTTGCATTTGAAGTAGCAGAATTGCATGTTTTTTGACATTTTGGGACATTGTGCATCTAGAATGATGAATGTTTTCTCCTTCTCGTAGCATAGATTTCATAGAAATGAAAATATTGCATCTTCATCTCTTTGCATAGATTTTGAGTGGATCAGAACACCATATTGTCTATGCCACTTTCCTTTTGAGTAACAACAGCCCTAAAAATCAAGCGCTAAAATAAAATTGATTAGACATTTTTACATTTTCTGGTAGAAAACCTACATTAGATTAGTTGTAGGGATTTGGAATAGGTGTTAAATATAACTTTCCAAAGTTGCAAACAAGCATAGGATCTTGTGTTAGGGAGCGATGAAATCCAATTGCTACATTTTGTCCTGGGAAGCCCTTCTCACACAAGGGTCAATCACAAGGTCACATTAAGACTGGTAGAGTTACTCACCCTTGTTTTTTGGTATTGGTGTAGAGATTGTGCGTATTATGGCGGTGTCTTGAAGGTATACCCACAATGATGAGTGGAAGCCATTCAAGTTGATGTCGGGCTAGATACCCTGCCCTTGCGCATGGATCGGATTGTCGACTATTTCACCGGGCATCACTGTTGTAGTTGGTAGCCTTAGTGGCCTATCTCTTTAAGGTATTTACACAAGGTGACTGTGGAGGGGCAAGTATTCACGGTACTTGGAATTGACGTTGGCCAGACTCACTCGGGCTCCTTGGAGGGTATACCCATGATTATGTGTGGCAGCTTGCAACAAGGTGTAAGTCCATTTAGAAGGTCGTCAACGTAACTTTCCCACCCGCTCTATCTTAGCCCCTTCTTGATTTGTTCACGCGACGTTGGATTTCATCACCAAATAGTGTGCTCATTGTGAGAAGGTTTTTTTTGCTTGCTTGCTTACTATATTTTTAGCGTGTGTTGTTTGTTCTCCCTAGAAGAATCTAGGTTGGAGCTTTATTTTTATGGCGTCAGTTCCTGGGATGAACAATGAAGGAACCCCTTTTCCAGGGGAACCCTTTGTTTTTCCTTCTTACGAAAACGTTGGTCTTCCTTACATCGCTACTTTGAGCCTTCCAGGTCTCACAATTGGGTTACCGGTATGGTTTTCCAGTCTGGTGATCTCGAATGCAGGTGATTCAAATTTAAGCACACCACCCACACATCCACCTCATGTCAAATTTTCTCCTTCTTCGCCCGTTAGGTCTCCTTCCATTTATTCTTCTTCGCCTAGTGAAAGCTCTCAAGTGAGTAGCCAGATTGATAAGAAGAAGAAGAAACAAAAAGAGAAGAAGAAGAAATAGAAAGGGACCAAGCCTCCAACTACATCAAATGTTGGATCTAAGCAACCAGMTACTGTTAATAGTATTGGGAGTGCTGATAAGGTAGATAAGGTTAAAATGAAGAATCTGGCACCCAAATTCCCTTGCAGTCTTTGTAAGGGTAACCACTTTCTGAGGGATTTCCATAGTATTACAAAGGTCTTAGAAATGTGGTCTTCTATGTCATTAGCCTCTGTTGGTCATGYCAGTGATACCCCGTCAACTAGTGACATTAAGGTTGGTAAGAAGAAGACAACTGTCAAATTCYGTTGCATGTTATGCAAAGTTGATCATTATTCTCACCTTTGTCCTCGTATGGATGAGRCTTCTTCTCTTTTGGAAAAACTTCAACTTCCAAAAGGTTATTGTAATCTTTCTCCCAACCCATCATTAGTTGATGGCCTGGTCAATCTGGTTCCATCCTCGGTCAATCTGGGTGATCAGGTGGTCAATCTAGTTTCATCYTTGGTTGAACCACTCACCAAAGTAGTTGATCTAGTTTTGTCATCGATTAGCCCCACTTTTCATATGGAAAGTGAAACCCAAGTGACTRATCCATTCCCATCATTGGTCAGTCCCACCCTTCCTCTGAAGAGTGCCAAAGTGGTTGCTTCGATTACATCATCAGTTGATCCCACTCCTCCCTTAAGGAGTGCCAAAGTGTTTGCTCCGATTACATCATCGATCAATCCCACTCCTCCTCTAACAAGTGCCAAAGTGGTTGCTTCGGTTACATCATCGGTCAATCCCACTCCTCCTCTGAAGAGTTCCAAAGTGGTCGATCGAGTTCCACCATTGATCGATCATGATCTCCCTCTAGAGAGTAAACCCGATACCGCCCATGTTTTTCTCGTTGATACAAGATCTATCATGCCGAGGGGCTTTCGTATTTTTCCTGCTAAAACCCATCCAAGTAATGAGGCCATCCTTTTTGATTGGGGTGTGATAACTAGACCTCATCTTCCCTCTCACATACCTTTAAATATTACAGTAAAAGTTTGTGGTCGGGACGTTCCTCAGACGTTAATAGACAAAGGTTCGTCTATTAGTATTTTTTCCTCTATTGCTTGGAAAGATTTGGGTTATCCTCAGCTTGTACTGGTTACCCAGACTCTGTTCACTTTTAATAGAAGAACCAGTCACCCTTTAAGGATCCTTCCTTAGTTTCTCATAACTTTTGGAGGGAAAACTATCTTTATTGATGTTATGGTAGTCCAGGACCCCTTGGATTTCGATTTACTCCTTGGGAGAGATTATGTCTATGCCATGAAAGATATTGTGTCCACTCTCTTTCGTGTAATATATTTCCCTCACAATGGAATAATTGTGGCTATTGATCACCTTTCATGCATTAGTCCTGACTTGAGTACCAACCCAATGACCTCCCTAAACAGGTATTATCAATAGTCGGTATCACCCCCACCACAGGTCAATTATGTGGCATTGTCTCCCATGCCTTCAGTTGCCAATGAAGATGACTTGGATCTGGTAATTGACATGGTGATATCTTCAGTAGGGCTTTTGGAACCTGATCTCCCTACCCCTATCACAGACCTCGACATGTGTTCCTTCCAGAGCATTCTTCTTCCATCCAGTGAATATCTCTTGGAAGCCATGACTGAGTTTTGTCCCTTGGCATGGTGTCCTTCCAGAGTGTTATCCTCTTGGAAGCCTTGATCAAGAAGAGTTCACGAGCACAATTTTCCTCTCTATGGCAAGCTCGTTAAAAAATGAAACAAAAGCCACAAGCATAGTTTCTCTTCTCTGTGGCAATCTCATTAAAAAATGAAACAGAGGTTATGACCATAGCTTCTCTTCTCTATAGCAAGATTATTAAAAAATGAAACAGACGTCATGAGCACAGTTTCTCTTCTTTGTGGAAATCTTATTGAAAAATGAAACAGAGGTCGCGAGCATAGTTTCTCCTCTCTATAGCAAGCTCATTAAAAAATGAAACAAAGGTCTTGAGCATAGTTTTCCTCTCTGTAGCAAGATCATTAAAAAAAGAAACAGAACTCTGGGGATTGAACTTGGAGCCTTGAGCATAGTTATTTTCCTATGTCAAGCTCATTAAAAAATGAAACAGTCACCTCTCTTGTCAGGTCGATTCTTTCGCCAAATCTCGTAGATGTCGATTCAAGTCTTTCGTTAGATTTTGTATTTGAACCTTATTTTCATCCAACTGTATCCTTTTTCTCCATATAGTACATTAATTGGTGACAACCTCAAAGTCGATGAATGAATTTAAGCTTGGGAGGCATGTCTCTAGCCTTTGATGATCATTTTGGAGTTAATCCACTAGCTTTCAAGATGGGGGAAAAGTACCGAGCTTAGTCTTTGTTCTTTCTTGTGCTAAAAAAAACATGAGAATGTAACTTAGACTTTTATCACTTTTTTAGACTCATAAAGGTTATATGAAAAAGGAACCCCCTAGATTCTTCTTTAAACTCTTTTCAAACTCTCTAAATGTGAAAATATTGTCAAGTCACTCGTTAAAAGGTTTGAAAGGGCGTCTTTCGAGTGATAATTTATCTCTTTTTTGGCCTCGCGAGACTAACATTAAGAAAAAGGACAACATTGGAGTCGTCTTTAAGTTGTTTTTAGACTCTTTAAATATGAAAAACCACTGAGTTTAACTTCTTTGGACTTGTTAAACAATCATACATTGAAGGGCTCATACAGGACCGAACCCTTACTTCTTCCAGTTCGTTAAACAAAGGAAGAGGGACTTATCGAAGGTGAGTTATATCAAGCATGTGTTACCCTCCTTGAGCTCATTAAATTAAAAAGAGGTACTGGTCTATTTGGATGGGTTAAAAAATTGAAAGAAGAAAGCCAAGCAGTTTTTGAGAACTTTACTAGTGACCTTACAGTCGCCCTTGAACACAACATTTTATCTTTTCACACATTTCAATCTACTGAACCTCTACATTGAACCAATCCTTTGAGTTTCCTCACTCCTTTTGGTCACCCGACGTAAATTCATACCATCCATTGCATTATCAAGTTTTGGTCCATGTCAATTTTCTGTTGTTATGCCTCAATGTTCAAGGGAAGTACCTTCTTTAAGAGTTAGCCATCACAAATATCTTGTTTCAATACTCGTGTCAGTCCATGTTCATTTGATCTACCAATTTACATCTCTATGTCTATTTCATGTCATTGATGGGGGATGCATCAAGGCCCTCCTTCGACGAGTCTATTCCTGTCGACTTCAGCACATTATCTAGGAGCTAGACTTAGAAACCAGTTAGTACCTTGAGACCTGCATGCCTCAATGGCAGGCCTCCTCACGTCCGACAGTGGGTTTACATCATTGACCTCTGATCGGATGATTCCACAAATGTTTGACTTCATCTCATCCATTCACATTCACTGGAATGTACTAGGGTACCTTGGGAATCATTGACATAAATGGTGATTTCCATCGCGCTTGTTAACGGTTTACATCATTAACTGATAATCAAGTGGTTTCTGCCATGTTCGATATCAGGACATCTATTCACATGGTTAGATTCATAATATATCGAGATTGGTAAGAAGATCCTGGGTTGAGTCATTCACTCTGATATATACTTTACCCAGGTTGTGACAGAGTTTCTTTTGAAGATTGACACATATACTATTACATAGATCCACTTTGTATTGGTCTGTGGCTATGTCTTATCGTCTCGTAGATCCACTGTGTGTTTTCCATGGCTATGATTAGTTCATGTCATGTAAGTATAGATCCACATAGTATATTTGGTGGCTATACTCTTCAATCAATAGGATTATGGATCCGCAGTGTATTTTATGACGGCCATACCTGGAAAGTATTTATCACTCAAGCATAGGTATGCATGCCTTGGATTTCAAACATGTCATAACATTTGTTTGATGGTTGTTTATAGCTTCTACCAGGTTCTCCGAGTCCACACCCTTGCTTTAAATATTTGTAAATTGTTTCGGCCATCATTCTCTCTTCTGACCTCACACTTTAGGGGGCATTCTATTACACATGAAATTTGCACACCTAGGTACCTCTCCCTAAGTCTTGTAAAGTGTCATATAAGTGTCTCATACACCTTGACACCATGGAATAACCTATGTCACAATCCCTAGTCAATATGGAGGAGGTATATATTACATGAAGGCCAAAATACCAAGTACACATGAATTATTATTAATATTCATGGAAAATAAATTAATTAAGTGTGAGAACCTAGTGCACATGAATTATTTTTAATATTCATGAAAAAGAAAGTACTTAAGTTTGAGAATCCACCTCACATTTGGTTTCCTATTTTTTAGGGAAGGTGGAGGATCTCATGGATGGTTATATTTCCTCCTTAAAATCCTTGAGAGATATTTCCTCCCCAAAATACTTAAGATATATTTTCTCCCTAAATATCTTAGAGATCCCTTTCTTAGTGGATCTGATGAGAGATCCTCTCCATGGTGGTTAAGCCTCCAAATCCTATATAATGAGGGCTTTCCATGGAAGAGGAGGGGATGGATATTGAGAATTATACCAAACTTATGGTCTCATAAGTGAGGCACCATTGAAGCATAATCAGTCTATATTACTTGAGAAAAGGGGTTGGAAAAAGAGAACTCGAAGAATGTTGTGGTGGGAAATCCCCCTACGGACTAGAAAATAGGGTTATAGTATGCATGCAGATATGACCAAAAGAAACCTACTTTCTACCTTCGTCGCAGACTTAATCCCCATTTCTTTTCAGCAAATACATGGTTAGACCAACATACCTTGTTCCAGATGTTTTATGTCGATCCTTCTTCATGCTTGATCGCTCATTAACAACTCTCCTCCCAAGGTTGACCTGCATACAAAACAAGCAACAAACTACACATGCATTTTACCTACAGACTAATGGGTTAGAGATTCAAACATATATTTACTGAACTATGAAGAACTCATATAGTGGGATGGGAAAAGCATTTCTTTACTATTAACTTTAATAAATCAACTTACAATGTCGAGACCAACCACTGCTCCGCGAATCCTGATTCTGGGCTCCTCTTCAAATGTCTTCCAACTTCTTTGCTTTGTATCTCTTCTTGCACAAGGATGGCTAAAGGGTTGGGACAATGGGAATGTGCAATTGGGTAGAGTTTCTTTACTCTATTTCTCCTCTTCCAAATGGGACCCCTAACCCTTCTTTTATAGGCTAGAAGAAGCTAGGTATTTGGACGAACCCTCGGCCATGCATGGCCAGGAGTTTCAGTTGACTCACCCAAAGCTATGTGTTATGTTGGCAACTTTCTTTTTTTCATGTTTTTGTCGATCCACGTGGGTTGTTTTAGGTAAGCTTGCATGTACACACATGCAGTAATGGAGTAGGGTGTGTGGGCCCTTATAAAAGAGGTTTTTAAAAGAGTTTTTCAATAGTGCTTTGGCAAAGGAGGGATCTGAGATGGCCTGATGCCAGGTAAGCATGTATGGTGAAAATTAGAGTTATAACAGATGCCCCCCAATGTGTGAGGTCATAATATCATATGATGGCTAAAATACATTACCAATATTTACTGATGTGCCGAACAAGTGAGTCCAAGGACTAGGAACCGGGAGGCGTCGTCTGCAAAATAACAAATGTCTCATCGAGGCGGGCATACCCATGCTTGGGATAAAATAGAATCATAGATACCAATCAAATACATTGTATATCCATGTAAAATAACTATATAAATGTAGCCGCGAATAATACACAGTGGAGCTACATCTCGAAATCAAAAAGATATACATATAGAGTATCCATCTTCTAGAAGCTGATATGGCCTGATGGCTGGAGATGAGATCTTCAGAGCTCAAGAAACAACTTCAAAATCTTAAAAACTCAAGGTAGGAGTGTAATATGAGTGTACAACTTCACTACCTAGAGGTCTTCGATAGCTCGTCGGTCATGGACTAGATAATCTTGATGATCAGACTGAAGGCTTCATTGATTTCGAACAAGGACTTGATTGGACATTCAGGATGGTCGGGTATGAGGGCAAGAGACAAATTGCAGAGGGGCCGACTTAGGCTGGGTAGAAACTTCTATTGGACAACATCATGACAAATGATGAGACTTAGGAAACATGGAATTAATCATAAGTTTACGAAGAAGGAGACAATGCAAACTCTCCATATGTTTGGAAGAATAACCAAACAGAGGAGGACACAACTCTATGTAGCGAGAACAAATTCCTAAGGTCGTATTGCATCCCATAGTTTGATGAACAAACAGACAGATGTTCTTTATCCAAGGGTGACTCATTATGCTGCCAATAAATAAAATACTTTTACCTTCCTCTTTTTGGGGTATATGTAATTTTTTTTTGTCTTTTTTCGATAATTTTGGAAAAAAGAATAAAGGATGTTACGTTACAATGGAGGAACGAGTGTGAAAAACATACAAGTTCAAGGCACAAGGACAAGACTTATGTTTAGAATAATGATACTCGGGAAAAATCCTCTAAGGGCCAAGGGTGTTAAGATGCAAAAGCAAACTGCTACAAGGCTATCATATAAGGTATGCAAACGTGGTTAACAAAACACACAATGGTAACGTCCTTCGATGTAAGTTTAACGAGCTCAGAGAAGGTAAGCTCGATGGTTTTTCATATTTAGAGAGTCTGAAAAAACATAAAAGGAGACTCCATTGGGGTACCTTTTTCGAAGATAGTCTAGTCGGTTCGAAAAAGGGGTAAACTAGCACCGACGAGACGTCTATTCAAAACCATTTTAACGAGTGTGATAAGGACAAGATCACTCGGCCATTTTTTCATTTTTAAGGAGTCTAAAAAAACCTTAACTATGGACTCCGTCAGGAATGTTCTTCTGGACCAGTTTAATGAGTGTGAAAGAATAAGGTCACTCAACGATCTTTTCAATTTTAGGGAGTCTGAAAAGAGCTTAAATATGGACTCCATGGGGGTTCCTTTTTCGTAAGTTTAGTCCCTCGGGCCTGAAAAAGGGGTAAAATTATACCTGAGGGTACTCTTCTAGAGAACTGAAGTTCCATAAAGTATACCTTTGTTCGTACAGTTGACCGTCCGAACCGAAAAAGGGGTAAACTACCGTCGGACAGACGTGACTTCAAATTTTAGTTTAATGAGCGTGAAAGGCCACAAGATCGCTCGACAATATTTTCATGTTTAGAGGGTTTGAAAACGGCTTAAAAGAAGACCCGTAGAGGTTAATTTTCTTAGTCAATCCGAACAATATCGAAAAGCATAAATGCAGTCTCATTGGATGTTGCTTTCGGATCTCAAAGTGAGCTTGAAAAACAACAAAGTTAGCTCATGATCGACTCTTTGTGGGTCGATGCCTGGCATCTCCTCGGGGCAGTAGTATGCTCCGATGAAAACATTGTCTATGATGCCAGGGGTTCTGGAGATATTGATAGGTATCATTTTAGCAATGGTTTCCATATTACCCTCAGCATAGACCTCGTGTGTAGTTAAGGGATTGATAGGACAAGCCCTGTCTCCAGTCATAGTTAAAGTGAATTCTTCGGCCTCGATTCTACTTAACTCTGGGAGGAAGTATGATCTGTGATGAAGATCATCCCAAATTTTGTCTAGACTAGTCATTGCTTCAATTATAGCTTCATCAGAGGGAAAGACTAAGTCTAATGAATCGGTGTGAGCGAGAGGAACCTGAGCCCAAATAGGCTCTAGAAGTGGATCGAACTCTTGTGCAGGAGTTGGATCAGTGTTGGCTGAAGCTTGCTGGTCTAAAGAGTACATGACTTCAGCTGTGGACAAGGGCATGGACATGCCCGAGTGCTCGGTCCTGTCCATTGTGGCTGATGGGGAAGGAAGTATCCGTGGATCATCAAAGTAAGTCATGTAGAATGACGAAACTTTAAAAATCTCAACCTTATGGTGATTGGATATAAACTTGATATCGCCTTGAGGGAGTCGGTAATCAAAGGTACCCATCAAAAATGGGCACAAAACAACCCCTACATTGACTACACCTAGTTGAGGATTATCAATCATCGGGACCATGGATGCCCCCAATGAAGGGTCAGGTCTAGAGAAAGACAATTGATTGATGGTCACTATCCCGCTCTCATGTGGAAATAACAAGACCCGGAAAATTGTAGCAACCACAGCTTGCATGGCATAAGTCCAACTCCTTCCTAACAAGAGGTTATAGTCGAGGGGTGCATCGACTACCTCTACCTCGACCCACACAGTCTTCCCTCCTAACTGCACGGGGAAAGAGGGAATGATACCATGTGGTCGGAATGAACGACCGTCGAAAGTAGTGAGGAGAGTAGGTGACAAAGACAAAATGGGTTGGCCAAAAGCCAACATGCCAATGACATAATGCATGTCGAGGCTCCCTCATCGACCACCATGCGGAAGATATTCCGAGTAAAATTTTTCGTGGGATAAGCCACTACTATCTGAAATGCTACGTGGTAAGGCAGATGAGGTTTTAGGTCAGTTGTATCCAGCATGATTGTACTCAGATTACAAGTCTCAGTAGATCCTAAAGAAGTTAACAAATCTTTCCTCTCGGAAGGGCAACTTTGGAGGACCTCCAAAGTGGACATCACACAAGGGGTTTATGATAAATATTCCACCAAAGAATGGTTATGGGCGGCCCTTGCGTTTGGGTTGTGAGAAGATTTTTTGAACATGCCTTTGGGAATGCATGTCATTGTTTCACCCAACGTCTTCTCAATCTGTAGAGGAAGAGATGGGAGTTCATCTTCTTTACCCTTCTTAGAAGTGCTTGGTTTACTATAGTCATGTGCTCTAGTCGATATAAAAGCATCACCCCTCACCATATATATGTTCGCATAGGTGGGGTTGTTTGCAGGCGGAGAGGGTCCTTGGCTGCCCCCTTCTGTGCTTGTAGAGGCCTGTGTTAGATTTTTCCCATGTTGGAATGGATTCGTTAACACAACAGGTTGTTGTTGTGTCACAAAATTTTGGGCCTCTGCAAGCTGGGGAAGAAGGTGGGTTGGGTGGTCCTCCGCGCACAAGTTGCATGGATACCTTGCCTTCCATTTCTCAGTATTTCCCCCGCCAACATTATCAGTGGGTTTCTTATCCCCCTTACCCTTCTTTCATTGTTTTTTCTTTCCTTCAGGCTGTTGGGTGGCCTTTGGATTAGTCGATTGCACTGTGTGTACATCCAACGCTTTGGTAGGGGGAGCAACCAAAGTAGTAGTTTGGTTGGCCACTGTGTGTTGTATAGAAACTTGTTGCAACTGAGTCATTAGTTACTTAGTAGGCTTTGTTTGTGCTGAACCAACAATACCATCGGCATGTGGTCCAGCTCTCTTTCTGGTTTTATCAAGTATTGATCATGGTGCATCTGGCAAGATCTCGTATAATAAACCAGATTGAGAATAGATTAGCTCAAGTTGTTGAGCTCTCATGATGGCGTCTTCTTTGGAAAATACTCCCGACGTTGCGACGTCCTTGGACAACTGTGGGACCAAATACTTAAGAAACCACTCAAGAAGGAATGTTGGTGGGATTGGTACCTTAATTAAAGTCTTTCTGCATCTCCATTCTCGAATTTGATCAGAGATATGGTCCACTTTAGTTTGTGAGAAATTGGCCAGCAATTCGGTGACAGCATCATATCTCACAGGCAACTAGAAATGGTTTAGGAAAGCCATTGCTAGTTCACCGAAGGAAGAGTATCTTGAGAGATCGAGCTCAATGTACCATTTCGCGACACTCCTAATGAGAGTAAGTTGAAAAAATTGCAACTATACGGAATCATCTTTCAACGAGTTAGATGAGCACCAAAGATGGAAGGTAGTCACATGATCTCCTGGTTCTTCGTTAGGCTTGGCTTCGAACTTTGGGATGTCCGAAGGAAACTTCATCGGCATAGGAGGCCAATGCAGATCGTGATAGATAGGGTCATTCAACAACCTTATCAAGTCTAGAATATGCAAGGTTTCCAGGAAAGGTAGTTTGGGTTGTTGATGATAACCTGGGAAAACAGGGCCTAGAATTTGATTGACACCAGGCTGCCAGGAAAATTTCGGCTGTTGGCCCGGATTCTGGTAGAAACCATGGCCATGGCCAGCATATGGATTTTGTGTATGTGGAGACATCATCGTTGGATTTCCAAAATAGGACATAGATGGTTGGGCATGCATTACATTCGAAGGACTTTGGGAAGGGTTGCCCCATGTCAGTCCTGTGGGGATAGGCATAATAGTTTGTCTGGGGTTCCATTGATTGTGGAAAGAATTACTCCAGATCAACATTCTGGATGAGGGAACAGATCCCTGCCAAGAATTTCAAGGCCCTGATGTGGAAGAAGTTCCTGGGTGTGCCCCCTTTGTAGGAATAGTACCCTGCATAAGAATAGATTGTCCAAAACTGGGGTTGCCCCCAGTTAGGAAAGTAGCTGACGAGAAGGTGTTGTTACCAAACGCACCGAACAAAGAAAACGGTGTCAAAACTACCAGCATATTATGCGAAGGTGGTCCTTGACTCTTCGCTCCAAATAAAATATGGTGTGTAGGTTGCCCAGCGGATTGTTGATGTGAGCCATCGAGTGAAGGGGACGAAGGAGGCATATGACCTCCCCCATAAGGGAAAGTGTGAAAAGGAGCAGGAGTGCCCCCCATGTGACCTTGCAGAGGAGAGGTAGAGCTCCCTACCCCCAGACCTGAAGTCTGTAAAGTGGAGTAGGAAAGTAAATGACTTG
>JASDQU010435816.1:50433-61990 GCA_032191745.1 Picea mariana
CCAGACTCTCTGCTAGCTCAGACTTTGCAGAAACTTCAAAAAACAGGCAAGAAAATCAGTCTTTTAAAAATACCCAAAAATACTCCCAGGAACCCTAGAGACTTCCCCAGTATGGCCGCCAATTCTGTTGTGGTGGGAAATCCCTCTACGGACTAGCAAATAGGGTTATATTATGCATGCAGATATGACCAAAAGAAACCTACTTTCTACCTTCGTCCTAGACTTAATCCCCATTTCTTTTCAGCAAATACATGGTTAGACCAACATACCTTGTTCTGGATGTTCGATGTCGATCCTTCTTCATTCTTGATCGCTCGTTAGAAACTCTCCTCCCAAGGCTGACCTGCATACAAAACAAGCAACAAACTACACATGCATTTTACCTATAGACTAATGGGTTAGAGATTCAAACATATATTTACTGAACTATGAAGAACTCATATAGTGGGACGGGAAAAGCATTTCTTTATTATTAACTTTAATGAATCAACTTACAATGTCAAGACCAACCACTACTTTGTGAATCCTGATCCTGGGCTCCTCTTCAAATGTCCTCCAACTTCTTTGCTTTGTATCTCTTCTTGCACAAGGATGGCTAAAGGGTTGGGACAATGGGAATGTGCAATTGGGCAGAGTTTCTTTACTCTATTTCTCCTCTTCCAAATGGGACCCCTAACTCTTCTTTTATAGGCTAGAAGAAGCTAGGTATTTGGATGAACCCTCGTCCATGCATGGCCGGGAGTTTCAGTTAACTCACCCAAAGCTATGTGTTTCATCGGAAACTTTCATTTTTTCGTGCTTTTGTCAGTCCACGCAGGTTGTTTTAGGTTAGCTAGCATGTACACACGTGCAGTTATGGAGTAGGGCACATGGGCCCTTATAAAAGAGGTTTTTTTAAAGAGTTGTTCAGCAGTGCTTTGGAAAAGAAGGGATCTAAGATGGCCTAATGCCAGGTAAGAATGTATGGTGCAAATTAGGGTTATATAAAAGAAGTTGTTGCACCTTCATTAAGTTTGGTCTGTAAGTACTCTTCATTTTTTCTCATTAATATATACATGCTTGACCTGTTTCTTTCAAGTTTATGCTTGTTTCACATGAACTTGTCTTTAGTAGATAGATATGTACTTGAGCTAATCTCAGTAGAATAGGAAGTTTGTTGTATATCTGTTTGTGCTACAGGACCTATCGAGGAGCTTGGGAGTGAAGCTCAACTTGGATTTTGCGAGGACAAACGTCATTTAAAAAAGTACACTTTTCTTCTTCCTCTTCATTCATTAGATTAATTAGATCTAAAAGGATTTCAGTGTCCACGTTAAGAACTTTTCTGTCTTGGCCTTAGGAGTCTAGAGACCAAGATGGAATCCGCTTGCTCGCAGGAGGATTCACCTTTAACACTAGGGTGGCACACAATTACAGTCTGGTCGATGACTTGGCATAATATCCCGCTGCCATGTCTGTTTTAGAAGTCCTTCAAACCTGTCCTACTCAATGGAAGCCATTAATTTCCTCCCTAGGGGCTGATCCAGGTGGATCATATTAAAATTAGATAGATTTAAAGTATTCAAAATGCAAAGTAAATCTTACAAAATGGAAGAGTTCGTCAACATCTTTTCGATGATTTTCGTTTCGGGAAAAACGACATCCAGATGACAAAGATATCAACAATTGAAGTTTCGTCAAAGATGGTGAAAAATGGTTAGAAATGGTTAAAAAAATGTAATTTGGGGCTATGGGAATTGAACCCAAGACCTTAGGATAAGGCCACCATGACCCCATGGTTGGAAAAAAAGGGGGTGGTCAAGGGCTTAGCCCTCAACCTTGTCAACACTGAGCCCCCCTTCGTATTTAAAGGTTATTAAACCATATCATATATCAAACCATATGTTATAACCAAAATCCAACCATATAAATACGCCAAAGTTCAAACATATGCCATAATCATATATCAAACCATATGTTATAACCAAAATCCAACTATATAAATACACCAAAGTTCTAACATGCCATATTATATATCAAAATTGCATGCGGTGGGAGGAGAAGCCTGCAGGTTTGACCCCGGGACTTCCGCCCCCCCTAACCACCACAACTGCCAACGCGCCACCAATATGAGACGTGGCAAGAGGTGGCGCGAAAACCTTAAAAAGTGTTGAAATTGATGGGATTTGGGTGGGCGTGTGGCCTATGGCCCACACCCCTTTTTGGTTTTCTTTTTCATTATTTAAATGAGGCATGGGCATGGATCCCGAGGTGGGAGTTTTGATGCAGGTAGAGACTGGCATGCAACCCGAGGTGGTTTTCCATAGTGTTTGAGGTGGTTTTGCACGTGGACCAAGGTGGTTTTGCATGCATAACAAGGTGGGTTTGCACACAAACTGAGGTGGTTTTGCATGTAGATCAAGGTGGCTCTAGATTTTCATGCATCTCGCGGTTGTACGGACTGTACAGATCAAAGGTAGATTTTGGGAATTGTGCCAAGAAGGGCATTCTGAGTCTAGTTCTGAAATATATCGAGTTTATACTCAAAAGTCTCGATTTTTCACAAAGATTGCAGATCCAGCTTCAGTTTTTTCATTCAGGCATCCAGACATAAAAGTGTTCACAAAATATTTCAGATACACAAAAAGGTATTCATGTTCATACTTAAAAGTCTCAGAATTTCATCTTGCAGCTGTTGTTGAAGTCTGTTACTGTATATGAAAGAAACAATTCAAAACTCACTTTGTAAGCATTTGAATACTTAATCTATTGGCCTTCCCAWTTGGAAAGTGGCTTGGAGACGTAGCCAGGGGGTATGGTGAACTCCGTTACCAATTCTTGTTCATAGATGGTTTGCTTACATGTTTATGTGCTCATGTGCTTAATGGATGTTCTTTAATTTTTGCAATACAAAGGTGGTTAACAGTTAAAAAATCACATGCAAATAATGGTTAAAAGATCTTGAATTTTAGATCAAGTTAAATTACAGATCAAGTTGGTATCAGAGCAAGGTTAACCATTACTTTGTGAGTTGTTGTTAACAAGATCCAGGGTTCAACGTGGTGAAGGAGAACTTGAAGAGTTTGATCTAGAGATTGGTTGAAGAAGAGGAAGGATGTCTTCACCAAAAGGAGAAGAAGCACCTTCTTCTATCTCTTCTGAAGGGGAATTTCTGAAAGCTTTCAAGAGAATGAAAACGATGGTAGAGGAGCTCTATCAAAATCAAAAGAAAGGTGAACAAGGTGGGCCATTTCATACAGAAGATAAAAAATAAGGAGGTGGTGAGGAACCCCCTAAATCTCCACCAACTTCTCCATCTTTTCTCGAGGGTTCTATTCCTTCTCCATTTGAAAAGAAAAAAACAAAAGTTGATCTTAATATGCCTCATTTAAAGCTTGATATTAAGTTTCAATTACCTATGTATAATGGAGAGCTTAATGTTGAAAAATTAGACAATTGGATCCGTCAAATTGAAGTTTATTGTAGGATTCAAAAGTTTACTAAAGATGATGTTAAAATTCAGTTGGCTTCTCTCCAACTTAGAGGGACTGCTCTCATTTGGTGGGAGAGAAGATCTCAAGAGGATCTTGCCACAAAAGGAAAAATCATTTCCTCTTGGTATGAGTTCATTTCAGCACTTAAAAAGCAATTTTATCCATTAGGGTATATGCAACAAGCTATGATGGATTGGCAGAATTTGAGGCAAGGTAAGGGACAAAGTGTGCAAGAATACACACAAGAATTTTGAAAAAGAGCATTGGTACTTGGTATACCTCTCTACACTCAGGAAACTCTTCTCAAATATATAGGAGGATTGCATAGTTATTTACGTCATATGATATTGATGTTTAATCTGACTAACCTTGATGAGGTATGTGTTCAAGCAACTCACATTGAGTCAAAAGGGAAGAGGGTTCATGATGTTTCTTCAGCTAAATCCATCCATGCAAAAGAAGGCAAGGAAAATTGGAAAGTTAAACATGTAGCTACAATGAAGAAAGGTGACGAGAGACCTACATGCTTGCATTGTCAAAAGCAAGGGCATGAAGAGGCAAAGTGTTGGAAGCTACATCCTGAAATGAAACTGAAGTGGTTTAAGGACCGGAAGGGGAAGCAAACATCCACGGTTATCGTTGAGGACCTTGGATCAGATTCTGAGGATGAAACAAAGATAAAAATCGTAGGTGTGAAAGGTAAATCTATTGTGATAATGATGCTAACATTGGTTCTTCATGTGCTTATACTTCTAAAGATGATGACAATTCTAAGGATAGAAAGAGGAATGCATTGTTTCATATAAGAGCGATTACAAAACAAACAAAGGTCGACACACTCATAGATAGTGGATCTCAAGCTAATCTTATTTCAGAAGAAGTAGTTAAGCAATTGGGATTCACAACAAAACCACACAAGAAACCTTATCCATTAGGTTGGGTATGCAAAGATAAAATATTACAAGTAACACAACAATGTGATCTAAAGTTTTCAATTACATCTAAGTTTGTAGATGAGGTTGAATTTGATGTGGTCCCATTAGATATCTGTGGAATTGTGTTGGGTAGTCCATACTTATATGATCGAAAAGAAATATTCTATCAAGAACATAATCAATATCACTTTTTTAAAGAAGAAATTGAGTACATAGTGCATTCACATTCATTCAAAAATGACAAATCAATGGGCACTACACAACAATTAAAAAGGGTTGTTAATGCAAGTCAGAATTTGGCACTTATATCAATACAATGTAAGGAAGAAAAGAATCCTAAGCATGAAAAGGAAGTGTCATTTCACTACAATGCACCTATTTTGGTTGATAGTGTTTCTATGGTTAAAAGTTAGCATGGTTTGGGTACAATCTCTTTCACAGGTTCAATGTTTATATTCAGCTTATTACTCATCAGCAGTATGTGGTTGGTTCCGACAATGTTGAATGAAGATGTGATTAAGAATGTGATTAATGTACTTAACAATGTCAGTGCAGTGTTGATTGTTGTATTGTTGAGTCAGATGTACAGGTCCAGGAAGAATGGATAGGTGATACAGGACAAGTGAGACAAACATGTCCTCACTTATTTTCTGAATGATTTCGTACTTTTTGTGGCCAAAAAGCTTTTCAGTGGGAAGGTTTGATCCAGTTGGATCATCTTAAATTAGATAGAGTTAAAGTATTCAAAATGAAAAGTAAAGCTTACAAAGTGGAAGAGTTTGTTAGCATCTTTCTGGTGACATTCGTTTCATAAAAAATGGCCTCCAGATGACAAAGATATCAGCAGTTGAAGTTTCATCAAAGATGGTGAAAAATGGTTAGAAATGGTTAAAAAAATGTAATTTGGGGCTATGGGAATTGAACCCAAGACCTTAGGATAAGGCCACCATGACCCCATGGTTGGACAAAAAGGGGGTGGTCAAGGGCTTAGCCCTCAACCTTGCCAACACCAAGGCCCCCTTGGTATTTAAAGGTTATTAAACCATATCATATATCAAACCATATGTTATAACCAAAATCCAACCATATAAATATGACAAAGTTCAAACATATGCCATAATCATATATCAAACCATATGTTATAACCAAAATCCAACCATATAAATATGCCAAAGTTCAAACATGCCATATTATATACCTAAATTGCATGCGGTGGGAGGAGAAGCCCGTGGGTTTGACCTTGGGACTTCTGCCCCCCTAACCACCACAACTACCAATGCACCACCACTGTGAGACATGGAAAGAGGTGGCGCGGAAACCTTAAAAAGTGTCGAAATTAATGGGATTTGGGTGGGTGCGTGGCCTATGGCCCACGCCCCTTTTTGGTTTTCTTTTTCATTATTTAAATGAGGCATGGGCATGGATCTCGAGGTGGGAGTTTTGATGCAAGCAAAGACTGACATGCCGCCCGAGGTGGTTTTTCACAGTGACCAAGGTGGTTTTTCATGTGGACCGAGGTGGTTTTGCATGCAGCCCAAGGTGGATTTGCATGAAAATCAAGGTGGTTCTGGATTTGCACGCATCCCGAGGCCGTATAGACTGTACAGATCATAAGCATATTTTGGGAATTGTGCCAAGAAGGGCATTATGAGTCCAGTTCTGAAATATATAGAGTTTATACTCAAAAGTCTCAATTTTTTGAAAGGATTCCAGATCTAGCTTTAGTTTTTGCATTCAGGCATCCAGACAGAAAAGTGCTCACAGAATCGTTTAGATACACAGAAAGGTATTAATGTTCATACTTAAAAGTCTCAGAATTTCATCTTGCAGCTATTGTTGAAGTCTGTTACTATATATGACAAACATAATTTAGAACTCACTTTGTAATCATTTGAATACTTAACCTATCGGCCTTCCCATTTGGAAAGTGGCTCGGAGACATAGCCAGGGGGTCTGGTGAACTCCGTTACCAATTCTTGTTCATAGATGGTTTGCTTACATGTTTATGTGCTCATGTGCTTGATGGATGTTCTTTAATTTTTTCATTACAAAGGTGGTTAACAGTTAAAAATTCACATGCAAATAATGGTTAAAAGATCTTGAATTTTAGATCAAGTTAAATTAAAAATCAGGGGCATTCGACCCTGTTGATTTTCACCTCATCACCTTTGATCTTGATAGTGGATAACCTCGTCTCCCTGCTCTGGTCTCTTTCCAAATACCGGTTAAAATCCCGAACATCACAGTTCACCACTGCATCATTGATGAAGGTGCATCCACATGCATCATGTCCAAAACCGTATGGAAGAAACTGGGTTCCCCCGAGCTCATACCATCAACCATCACTTTGAGAGCTTATGATGGATGACCATCCTCTCCTGAAGGGCTCTTTCAAAATGTCCCCATTGAACTCAGGGAAAAACTATCCTCATTGACATTGAAGTTATTGACGCTCTGCTATATTATAACATCTTGTTTGGGCATAGCTACATGTATGCGATGAAGGCTATGGCCTCTTCTATTTTTAGTATGTTGATGTTCCACCACAATGGGAAGATCGTCACTATTGACCAAGTGTCGCATTACAAGCCCAACCCTTCCTCCAACATCGATAATATCCTACCCTTTGTTCACACTAATCCTGAGGCCTACCCACTCATCGAAATGGATCCCAGAATTTTCAAAGACCCATCCTTGCTAGGGAGATATCATGAAGAACCTCCTCTCATACATCCCTCAGCACAAGCATGTGTCATCTCATCCAATGGAACAAAACCTGGAGATACCCTTCCTCCCACAAAGGCTTCATTATTATCTGACATCCCACTAGTCGCAGAGCTCCTTCCTCAGGAATCCCTTGAGAACTCTCCAGCTCCCCTTGTTCCTGATTATACCCTTCCCTAGGGCCACATCCCAGTTTGGGAGATATTCCTCCAAGCCATTACTCAAATCCCCTTATTTTACACCCCACCGGGTGTACAAGCTTTCCAAGTAGCCGCAAGGCTTACCCTTCACAATATGGTGCTGGAAATTCTAGTATGGTATGTACATCCACCTGAGATGGTCCCTCAACCATCCCTCCCTCCCAAAATAGAAGGAATCCCGATGCAGATTCCAATACTTACTCCCACCATCCCACCCACACCCCCACTCACTATCACCCCTACTATAGTTGGGGGCAGAAGGAAGAAGAAAGAGCTCGTTGCTCCACTTCCACCACGAGTTCAGCTTCCTTGTGCACTATGAGATAAATATGGACACCCCACCAATAAGTTCCCATCTCTG
The DNA here is from genome assembly GCA_032191745.1 of Picea mariana. NCBI lineage: Eukaryota > Viridiplantae > Streptophyta > Pinopsida > Pinales > Pinaceae > Picea > Picea mariana. The sequence continues at coordinate 58,127 of JASDQU010435816.1, forward strand.
CCCGATATATGCAATTTAATTCAGCTTCTGCGGGCACCGACGCCACTTGTCACATCTTCCATTCTTACCACTGCGCCCCCTAACACAAGTAGCAAAGGATTGCGAACCAAATTCACATGTGCCATTTATTCTAAGTATGGCCATTACACCCACCATTTCTTGGCGTTGCCTCAATTTCGACAGATGCTAACGACAATCCTCCAGAGCTTCTATCAAGAACCTCCTCCTTCTACATCATCTCACATGCATGACACAGAAATCCACTATGTCACAACCTCTATCAATGAATGTATGTGATGTCCTTATGCTCTCTGTGAATCACTTGATCATTTCACATATCAATGTCCTATGATCATTGAGTATAGGCATCGCCAATTGGACCTTATTCCCAATCCTACCATCACCCCACTTCCGGTGAAGCCGGTAGTTCCCCCTACTCCCTTTGTCAATATTGTTTATATATTCTCCCCTGAGCCTGAGGGACTTCCCACTCCTCCATGGTTCGTCAATATCCTAGAGGAGGATTTGCACCCCAACCCCCCCCAATTCTCTAGTTAATTTACCCATGGAAAGTTTACGCCCGACCACCATTTTCAACCCACAATATATCGATATTTGGTTTATGTCGAGTGAACCATCGCAACCTTCTTGCGATACCCCCTCTACATCGTCACCACCAGAAAAAAAACCACACGGTGATAGTTACCAATTTTATTCCCCTGGATCCACTATATTCTCTACAGTTCCACTACAATGAAGACATCCTCGAGGAATTAACTACCCCTGATTTCCCATTGGATCCGCTCCATCACTGAGCTCTCTTTCTCTCACAATACACCTTTGCACCTCTTAGCAAAAACTCCATATATGCAATCGAATCCAAAGATTTTATCCCATCAGGGAATATAGACTGGTTCAATCACCCTATCCCTACCCCCGACACTTTTGAGGAAGGTAATATGGCCAATATTTCCCCCACTATCAAAATTGATATTTCCATCAAACTAGGCATCATAGATGAAATCACCATCAGCGCTGCATGCTCTCCCGAAGAACGTATCACTTACAAACCTCTCTTCCAGGAATACGGGGACATTTTTGCTTGGTCATACACATAGATGCTCGACCTTGATCCCTCTATTGTCGAACATCGTATAGACACATGGCATGATATTACCCCTATACGACAAAAGCAACATCCATTACACCCATCCAAAGAAGAAGACATCAAAGTCAAAATTGACAAATTACGCACTGCAGGGTTTATCTACCCCATCGCATATACGTCATGGGTCTCCAACCCCGTCCCCGTTAACAAAAAGTAGGGAACTATCAGTGTCTGTACGGATTTTTGAGATATCAATCACTCTTATCCCAAAGACAATTTTCCAACACCCTTCATTGACCAAATTATCAATGATTGTGTTGGCCACGAGGCTTTGTCCTTCATTGACGGCTTCTCTGGCTACAACCAAATTCATACCCACCCAACTGATCAATACAAAACTACATTCACTACCCCTTGGGGTACCTTTTCATATCATGTCATGCCTTTCAACCTCAAGAACACTGGAGCCACTTTCCAATGCACCATGACATACATTTTTCATGATGTGGCTCAAATCAATCTCACCTACTTGGACGATCATACCACTCGATCCAAGAAATGCACTCAACACCTGGATGACTTACACATTGTATTTCACAGGTGTCGCCAGTATAATATCTGCTTGAATACCCTCAAGTGTGTATTCTGCATCATCATTGGATGCCTCCTTTGGTTCATCGTCTCCCAATACGGCATCATAGTCGACCCCCTCAAGGTCCAAACCATCATGAAAATTCCCCCACCGCAGAACTTACGCCAACGTCAGAGCCTACAAGGCAAAGCTAACTTTTTACTCTGCTTTGTCCCTGATTACGCCACTTGGGCACATGGTTTCCTTCACCTCTTACATCATGATATCCCATTCCAATGGGACGAACATGCCCAAAACACTTTTGATGATCTCAAATCAGCCCTCTCCAATGCCCCATTGATTAGTCCACCTGACTATGACCGAGATTATATCCTCTACTTCTCGGCCTCAGCCGTCTCCGTAGTAGGAGTTCTTATCCAATTACGGGATGACGACCAGGAGCATGTTATCTATTATGTCAGTAAAAACCTTACAGTTGTCCTCCCAGTCCAGAAACTACGCCATTACGTCCTACTTCTAACTACCAAGGTCGTAGCCGATTCCAACCCAATGAAATACTTCCTCAGTCTCTAGAAAATTAATGGCAAATTTTCCCAATGAATCGTCATCCTTCAGGAGTATGACCTCAAATTTTCCACACCTAAGAGAAAGAAATTCCTCGTACTTTCTGAACTCATTATGGAATTTCCTTCCGATACTACCAGTACCCCCACCAATACCGACTTCCCTGACAAAAATCTCTTTTACATCCCCTCGGATGATCCTTGGTACGATGACCTCCTCATCTACCTCCGAACACAGATGTTTGAAAACCACCTTTTCAGGGATGATCGTTAACGTATTCAACACCAAGACCCTCGCTACCTCCTTATAGAAATATCTTATATCGTCGAGGGGTCAAAACCATACTTCGTCAATGTTTGACTATCGACGAAGCCGACCGAGTCTTGAATGACTCTCACAATGATGCTTGTGGTGGCCACCTCTCAGGGATGTCCACCACCCAGAAAACCATTTGATCAGGCTATTTTTGGTCCACATTGTTTCATGACTGCATCCACGCTGTGAAGTGATGTGACAAATGTCAGCTATATGCCAACAAAGTGAGAGTACCACCTACTCTTCACCACCCAGTCATTATCCTTGGCCCCTTTTGAAAATGGGGCATCAACTTCATGACTTACAACCCCCCATATAGTAATGGACACAAATACATCGTCGTAGAAGTCGATTATTTCACCAAATGGGCCTAAGCCATGCCCACCTTCAACAACACCACTGACACTGTAGGGCATTTTTTCTTCAACCACATCATATTCTGCTTTGGATTCCCCCTACAACTAGTCTTTGATAATGGGAAACACTTCGAGAATGAGATTTTCATCGAAATCTCCTCCAGTTTAGGATTCTCCCACAAGTTCACCTCCTCATACTACCCTCAGTCCAATGGATAGGTAGAGGCAGTCAACAAGGTCCTCAAAACCATGTTGCAACGCATGGTGAACAAACATAAGACCAATTGGAACCTTATGTTTTTTTCCGCACTATGGGCTTATCACAGGACAATTGAAAATACCATTGGTTTCACACCATTTCATCTAGTCCATGGGGTCAAGGCCACTCTCCCCATCGAATGCAAAGTCCCCACATTGCGCACTGCTGCTAAGCTATTACCCGACACTGATATAATGGAGCAGCATTTGCTTCACTTAGAGTCATTGGATGAAGGCTGCCGGTCTTCATTATAGAAGAATGAGGTAGCCAAAAAATGGTCGAAGGCCACCTTTGATCACCATGTCAACCTTTGATCATTCAATGAAAGCGACCTCGTCCTTGCTTACGATATCACCCATGATACCTTCAACCATGGCAAGTTCTATTCATTATGGCATGGAACTTACATCATCCAACATTGCCTCACTAAAGGAACATACATCCTGGCCTCTACCGATGGCCACCCCCTCAAGGAACCCATCAACGGGTTGTACTTAAAGAAATTGTATGCCTGAGCATAGCCATGCTACACTAGGATTTTTCTTTTGGTAGCATTTTTAGTCTTCTTCTTTTTTTTCCCTCCATATATTACGTCTAATATATCCTTTGTGTTATTTACAAATGACTCCTCCATCGGCCTTCCACATCAGTTATGCCAACGGAGCTAGCT
>JASDQU010435816.1:75723-88211 GCA_032191745.1 Picea mariana
TATTGCCTACATAGATGCAGATTGGGAAGGTTTCATTGATGATTGATGAAGCACTAGTGGAGCAGTGTTCTACTTGGGTGAGTGTTTAGTATCATGGCTAAGCAAGAAACAATCATCAATATATTTATCTACAGTTGAGGCAGAGTATATTGCAACAACAACATGTTGTAAACAGGTTCTATGGATGAAACAAACTCTAACAAATATACAAGTTGAGTATGATGAGCCCATTCCAATCTATTGTGATAATAGAAGCACCATCAGTGTCTCAAAGAACCTAGTGATACACTCCAAGACGAAGAACATTCCAATCAAGTATCACTTTCTACAAGAACAGGTTGCAGAAAAGAACATCAGAGTTGAATATGTGGGCACAAAAGAACAAGTGGCAGACATATTTACAAAACTGCTTTCACAGGAAGCCTTTGAGTATCTTCGCCAAAGACTCGTATTTATTTCTACTCCAAAATGAATGATTTTGAATGCTTATCTTATATGTTGTAGATGTACATGAGGAAGCACCATAAAGAGGATAGTTCAGGTTGGGAGATCAGATGAGTCAGTTAGGGGGAGAAACCCTGAATGGAAATATACCTTTTCCATTGATGACAAAGGGGAAGAGATTTATCAAATGCATAGGACAAAGGCATGGTTCCAAGGGTAGCATTGGCGACAGAGATGCAGGATATGATTTCAGTATTGCATCATAGTGTTTCAATCAATGCCAAAGGGAGATATTGTTGATTAATTGGGTTGGTTTTCATGGATGTCAACCCTTGACGAAATTATGGTAGCGAATTTCGGTAGCACAAAGGTTTGGGTAAAGGACCCAAGTTTGTTTGATGTATAATGGTATGAGTTTTGATATTTTTGTAGGTAAGAATATTTTATATGGATAGTACATTTCATGCCATTTCCAGTGGTATGTGGAACATCACATATCTCCTCACGGTTTGAGTGTTATGGCCTTACGAAGTTGAAGGACCCTCGTATGATTGGCTTGAAACCCCAAAAGGTCAAAGAAGTCAAAGTTTTTTCAAAGAAGAAATTATTTAAATAATAAAGTGAAGTGACAAAGTCAAAGAGGATTATTTAAATAATAAAGTGAAGTGACAAAGTCAAAGAGGATTATTTAAATAATAAAGTGAAGTGACAAAGTCAAAGAGGATTATTTAAATAATAAAGTGAAGTGACAAAATCAAAGAGGATTATTTAAATAATAAAGTGAAGTGACAAAGTCGAGGAGGATTATTTAAATAATAAAGTAAATGGAGAAATTTCTAATGATGGAAAGTGGTTATAAGAAGGTTAACCCTAAAAAAAGGAAAATGGGTTAATTGGTCAAATGACTATTGGATACATGGACAAGTGGCAAATTGGTAAAAGTTGGACATAGGTGACTATGTGGACAAAGTGGCCTAGAAGATGCTTCTAAGGATGCTACTTGGAGAGTATAAATAAGAGGCAAGGCTCTCTCATTTTAATGACACTTGATCATATTGAATATCTAAAGGTGACTCAGGTAACCAAAGGATATATAAGATGAATTTCAGAGGGAAGGTGAGGTAAATAAGGCTGAAATTCAAGGGAGGATAAATTCTTTTGATGATGCTTTCTAAGGTATGTTATTTACAGGTCATCTCACCATTTTCGCAATAACTTGTTTTCTAGAATGATTTAGACTGTGAAATTGGGAGGCCATTGAGAAAACATATCCAAGTAGTTGTGGTATGAATTTCATCTTATGGGTCGTTGTAGTTTTGGAGTTACACTCCATGGAAAATAGGGTTTGTAGTTAGTCCAAAAACTAGTCTAAAATAGGTGTTTTGGGTCAAAAACTCATAACTTATTCATAACAGATCCAAATTCATTAAGACCAAATGTGTTTTTTAGAGTATAGTCTGTAGTATTTTGTGTACAATTTTTAGATCCATACAACAAATATTTTGTGTGGGGCACACTCTACAAGTTCGCTCTCTAGAATAAGCTAGAATTCAACAAGGTATGCCATTTTTGCTATAAATCCTTTTTTGAGAGGTTCCAAATAGTGACACCTGGAGGAATTGCATAAAACACACTGAATAACATTTTTTACTATTTTCAAATCTTTATTCATTACAGGTACATAGTTATTATTATTTCAAGTTATGGTTGTTGACTAATCCAAAACTAGTCATGTGAGACTAAAGTAAAGTTTGATGAAAATGATAGTCTCTTGTTGTTAAAGTTAAGGAAGGTTTGGAGGTTGAGGTATAGGTTGGTGCATGGTTGATGCACTTGTTTATGATACAATTTGGTTACAGGGCGTTTGGTACTGGTTGATGCATGGTTGATGCACTTGTTTATGGTACATGTTGATTACATGTTGAGGTATAGGTTGATGCATGGTTGATGCATGATTCAGGTTATTGTTACAGGTTTTTTGGTGTAGGTTGATTGGTAAACATTTATAGCAGTATATTCTCATAGTGATAGTGTGATAGTGGTTCCATTATTCTACTTATACATTAGGGCGATTGGGCAGGGCAAGGACAKGGGGTTGTAGTCAGAGAACATAGGGGGTTTTAGCCTCCTTCTGGTTGCATCCAGAGAATTGGGGAGTTGGATCTTCCCTTAGGTTATAGCCTGAGAAAATAGGGGGTTAGAGCCTCCTTCTAGTTGCAGCGGGAAACCAAAGGAAGTTGGTGCTTCCAATGAATGTAATTCTTCAGGACATATAAGAAAAAGCATTATGTGGTTTTCTCCCGCTTTGGGTTTCCACGTAAAAACATCGGTGTACTGTGTATGTGTATGATTGTTCATTTGTTCATTGTTTATTTACTATTGAAATATTGGATGATAATGCTACATTGATATAACACTTGTATTATATGGTTAAAAAGGATTATATTGCTCTATTACTGACTCACCCCCCCTCTCAGTAATCCAACATAATTTTCCGACTCCAACCGGAAGAAGGCTACAACCCCCTTTCCTTTCCTTGTCGAACCTCCTTGAAATATAGAGGTAKACCAATATGTCACTACCCTAGTTACTGATAACTTGTTGTTGTTTTTGTCTTTGATATTCATGTTGTAGCTATTGATATCAATATCTCATCAAGACTCCAACCACACACACCTTATACCAATATCCATAAGAGAATTCTCCAAATCAATTTCTTATGAATCACTGAGACATACCCATTCCTAATTTCTTCATAATACTCACCATAACAGACATAGGAAGACATACCTTCAATCCTGTAGCTGAACTGATTTTTAGATCCCTTATCTTCACAAATTTTCCTCACAGGTCTACGACTGTGTGTACTGTCTGCTCGTGGGTATCCGTGCTTTTCCTCACTTTTCCTCTCAAAACCCACATATATGCTCAAAGAATTATTGTATAAAACCGATTCTTCATACTCTTGGCTCATAAAAACTCCTTACTTCAATGGAATTCTGTGTCTTTTACTCACTACCTCAAATCTCCAACCTATATTCTCATAAGTGATTACACATAAGTGATTTGCATTTAACTCTTATCTACATTTTAAAGGGAAATTTATTAATGACATGCAATTGCCATGCAACTCATGATGGAATGCAACTCAAACAAAACCTATTATCTTATGTTTACTGCCATGAAAATTTGTTCAAGAGTTGAAATCAATGACAACCAATTTTCCAATATCTAAACTTTTGACAATTAATATTTTTCAATAATTAATTAATGACATGCAATAATTAATTATCCCTGCAATAATTAAGTAATATTTTTTGATAATTAATTAATCCTTGGAATAATTAATCTTTCAACAATTAATTAATCTTTCAAGAAGATACATCAATTCATTGACATAGTTGTTGTAGATATACTTGATGCCTATGGTCTTCTACTTAGTCGAGACTAGTCTCATAAACTTCAAGGATACTTTGCCTCACATTGGTCTCACTTATGGTTACCTTTGAATGGTAAACCCAATAAAATTGGGATTAATAGAGAAAAATATTTGAAACATACTGTGACTGATTTGGAAGAACCAAATGAACCATTCTCATTAAAATTTCCCATCCTCGGGAATTACTCCATTGATTCAAAATTTCATAGCTTTGAAATATGAAATTGAAGTGACATTGAGGTCATGATTATTTCTACAGATGGATGAGATTTTATTACAAATCTACAACAACCCCAATGAATGTTTTATAGATAGTGTTTTGGAAGAAAATGTAAAAAAATTAGAAATTGAAAAGGACAAAAGGGTACTTCTTTCTGCTCCTGAAATTTGGAAACTTTTCTTTGATGGATCCATGTCTCAAGGAGTAAGGTTTGGGTGTGTTTTTGTAGATCCAAATGGTAAATGTATTTTCATGTCTTGTAGGCTAGAATTTGAGTGCAAAAAATAATATTATTGAATATTAAGCCTTGGTTCAAGGTCTAAACAAGGCTATTGTTTTGAATATCAAGCAAATTAAAATTTTTGGAGATTCTAAAATCATAGTAAGATGGATCAAGAATACTATACATTGGAACTTGCCTCACCTTAGAAAATATCGGAAATAATTTCACATGATGATAGATCATTTTCTCGCTTTAAACATCATTGTTGTACCTTGGCACCAAAATTTGTTAGTTGATTCTTTAGCTACAATAGCCTCTAGGCTATCTCTAGAAGACTGTGAAGCTACTAGGTTCACCATTGATTTTTTATATAAACCTTTTGTCCCTGAGAATGTCACAAATTAGAGAGTGTTTGAAGGAGATGAACAGGTAATAGAATTTATGACCAATGAAGAAAATTTTGGGGATCTTTCCATTGATGATGAGGAATTTCAAAAAATTATGAATGAACAGAAGTTTGAGGATTCAAGAGATAAATAGGATACAACAAAAGTGAGAACTAGGATACACATTATTTCCAAAGGGGTAAGCAATCTAGAAAATTTGTTTGACCTACGAGACAAATTTTAAATCGCATTAAATGTAAAAACTAGGAGCTCTAGTATATCCTGTGAAGTGATCGATCTAGAAACTATTGAAAACCCAAAGAACATCAATCTTGGAGATTCAATATCTATGGAGGAAAGAAGAGATTGTATAAAAAATTTCAAGGAATAAAAAAATAGTTTTCCCTGGTCCAACCATGATCTTAAAACTTATTGTTGCACCTCTTTCGTCACCTTGGTGAGCAAATAAGAGGTGCTTGAAAGCTCAGTTGGGTATGTTGAGTAGGACAGCTATAGAGTAAAGAGTTAGAGAAAGAAAAACAAAACTATAATTAAGAATTAAACTAATAAAAACTAAAATCATAAGCATAGGGACATAGAGATAATAAGAACAAAAAGACCCATGTCACCAATGTGTGAGGCTTGATCTATTGATGAAAACAAAGAACCAAGAAGAAAGGGGACTATGAGTCCCTTCTTCCTCCAAGGGAAGGCTCCTGGACCCTCACTAGTAGCTCTTCTTACAACAAAGAAAATGAAAATGGTGATGAAAGAACTCTTTGCAAATCCACTCAATGGTGAGATGGATTGCCCAATGAAATGGTGCCAATGTGTTCTTGTCAAGGATGGAGTCCTTAAAACAATATAGGCAGCATAACATTACTTTGAATTCCTTGAGAAAATGAGGTGCATTCATGGATTTTTATAGCATTGCATTGGGTTATTATGTAACTGCTTTGTAGTGTGAAAAGAGGTCATTTAGGGCATTATTAGGTCTTTTACCAGCCCACCATTCGGATCCAGCCTGGATTTGGAGGTCAAATCAGCTTGGGAGATGAACCATAAGTGGTTGGGAGGCCGACCATATTCATAAATGCATTGGTTAGAAGGTACGTGGATTTTTGCGCTAACAACCACGCATCGTGCGCGTATGCGCGCATTCTATGTTCCTGTTCCACGCATGTGCGCGTGCACCCAATGTCTACAAAGCACTCTTCAATTTTTCACTACTTTGTACAATTTTTTCCCTTTTTTGAATGCTGTAAGATTAATTCAAGGCCATGAATGACTTCATTACTGTTTTGACAATGCTGAGTTCTTGTAACCATGTGCGGACGAAATTTCAGTGATAACAGATGCCCCCTGATGGATGAGGTTAGGATCATACATATAGCCAAAATCCATCAATGTTTCTTCTACTGAGAATGTTGTTTGTAAGAGAGAGTAATAGTGGGATTGTTCAGAGTGATTCGTTGGAGAAAAAAGGAACCGGTAGGACCCGATTGTCCATGAGGCATATAAAATAGAGAACTGTGTACAAACGAGGCGGGCATGACCCATGCTCGTGTCATGTAACTCTGGAAAAGATAACTAAAGTATTGGTGTAGACAACTGTAGCGCCCTCGGGGGTGGTCGTGATAGAGGCAGAAGACAATTCTGCAAATGAACATGCTCTAAATAGTAGGCATTGATCGTGGTAATAAGTAGCAGCGATGGTGTGGGCATTGATAGCCCTGCCAAGTTAAGAGGTCTTCGGCAAATAAAAGAACTAACTGCAATAGTCGCAAAGTAAGACCCACCATAACATGAGAAAGTGTTGTCGTCGAATGTTACGGGGGTCAACAACAGTAGGGAGCAATGGTGTTTCACCCTGTGCCATCTGAGATCTCTCATTGAGTGGAGAATGAGAATCAAGATACTGTCGCCCTTCCGGAAAATGGTGCTGATGTCGACAAAAGGGGACGTGAATCCCAGAAGCAAAGGGCTTCGTGAAATCTACTGAGGTAAGGGAATGGCATAGGTACATGGATGAAGTCAAAAAGTGGGAAGACTCGAGACTGCCCTTGGTTGGAGGATGTATGAGATAAAAAGTGGCTGCAACTGTGTAACGAGGTCGAGTGTCAGGGGGATGACAAGACCGATGATAAGTTGTGCCAGAGGCGGGACAAGGTGAACAAATTCAGAGGGTAGAGGTAAGTGACCTGTGGGGTGTTCTGAAGATATGGATGATGCCGGCAAGGGTAGATGATAAGTAATGCTCCAACCAAGGGTGACATGGGTTGCGTGTGGCCAAAAGGAAGGAAGCAAGTCGCCAAAGGTGATGAAAAAAAGAGAATGTAATGACTAGAAATAAAGGCATTTGTACAATAAATAACGAATAATTTCGGGGAGAAATGTACAAATACAGAAACGAGTGCCCCAGTGTGATATGGGTGGCCCATGAAGAGCAGAATTTGCTGGGAAAACTGATGAAGGGTGGGGGGCCCCATTGGTGAGTTTCTGTATGAGGTAGGTGAAATGAAGGTAGGTTCACAGATGGGCAAGTTGATTGTGGATGAAATGGAGGGTTCATGATACTACGGTGGTGTAGGTAAAAAATAGAACCGTAAAGAGATAATCTGGGAGTCCATGTGGGAAAGCTAGAAAAATGAGGAGAAGGAGTATGTGGTTGATTCTTGACATGATGAAAGACTATCAGGACTCCCATCCCTAAAGGGTAATGAAGAATAGCATGAGTGTCAAAAGTGCCAAAAGGTTCTATAAATGGGACAACTCATGTGGGTAAGAATGCTACCGGGTAACAGTACCAAAGATGCAAAATGGAGGTGCGGGTACTGCAGAGCCGGGAATGGGGATCTAGAGGTAAACATCAGAGGGTGTGACTGGAAATGAAAGTGCAATACAATGGGAAAGACTACATGCCAGTGCTGAGTATATACCTGAAGGGGTTGTATCGATGGATGATGATCAAGTACCTGCACACATGAAAACCAAATACCCAAAGTGAACAATATCTAAAGAGAATCAAAGATATGAGCATGTTTTTGATAAATGTGACTATGCGCATGTGTACCTGAACATGATATGAAAAAAGGCGCCCCGGGGGCTCAGGATGGAAAGCGACCCAGAGACTGCTGTGATGTAGGTGACGGGATGCTGATCCTGTGGCTGAAGACGGTTTGAAAAATGGACGCCTTAGGCTCCCGGAATGGTGAACAGGAACGTGCCTGTATGGTGAACAGGCGTGCGTAAGGGCACGCCTGTGAAGCAAATAGGTGCACACTGATGCGCGCCTGTGTAGTGCACAGGCGTGCATATATGTGTGCCTGTGTAATGAACAGGCACGCATGTGTGCACGTCTGTGTAATGAACAATCATGCATGTGTGCGCGCCTGTGGGTAACAAAAACCGTGCCTGGGAGGCAAGGTTGGAGTGTAAAAAATGAGTCTTTTTGATACTGTTGATGGTTGCATGAGCTGATATAGGGATCTGTGTTGTCTGCAGGTGGACGGTGGTGACGATGCCAATGTGGTGGCGAAAGCGAGACTGGGCCCAGTTACGAGATTCCGTGGCCATTAAGGGGCCTGGTGTGCGTGAGACTTTGGAAACCTGTGGGTTGCTAAAGTTCTTTGAGTGCCCGTTGATATGGGCACAAGAGTATTTGTTGCAGTTCCTGATCCAGATGTGGAGTCTGGAGCTGCACTACTTCCTCGTACGAGGAGAGCAGATCCCCTTCACTGCGATGGAGGATATATACTTCTTGACTGGGCTCCCCTTTCGAGGAACGCCCCTACCGGTGGAGCCGGTGCTTCCCAGGACTATTTTGCTGGCCGATATTGGCCAGAGATACTGCTTAGGTCGGGACTTTATGTCTGGGACTGTGGTGAGTATCGGGGTGATAGATTCCCTGGCACATCGATGTATAGCAGCGATGATCATGCGGGTATATGGGTCATTGGAGACCTAGCGGATTAGTGGTGGCCATTTGTTGGTGCTGGAGAGAGTGTTGGCCAGCGAGCGGTTCGCTTGGGGGCTGATGTTGCATGCAAGGATGGTGGCGCAGTTGGACCACTGTCAGTCCACTGGTGTAGGGGAGTTCGCTTTTGGGTCCATCCTAGTGGCCTAGTTTTTAGAGAGGGTGCCGATGTTGAGCCCGAGGATTTTATTGGAGATGTCAGGGGCGCGAGAGCCGCGATTGAGGCGGTGGTCGACAGTTTTTCTTCGTCACGGTGGTGGCGAAGGTGGCCACTTCTTTTCAGCAGAGGCAGCCCAAGTATGGCGGAAGATGCCGCAGGTGATACTTCTGTACCCCTATGCTGGGGTGGACTTTCAAGGTGACCCGGACATGGTGCTACCTCCAGGGGAGGTTTTTGACCATCGAGGTATGTTTTAGTATTGGGGTGCATGTTTTGGTTTATGTTGTTTTTTGAGATATCAGTCCATATGTATATGATATAGATGCTGATAGTATCTGTTGTTGTTGTTTTTTGTATGTACAGATGTGGCACCTCGCGGGCGCGAGGTGCAGATGCAGAGAGCGCCGGCTCATCGAGAGCCAGAGAGACTACCGCATGGAGAGAGACGTCAGCGGGAGGATGCCGCAGGGCGACCAGCTGAGCCAGAGAGGGTAGTGAAGAGGTGTTGGTTCGATGACCCTGGTGCGGGGCCATCACATGCTCCTCTGACGGCAGTCGGAGTGGATTTTGATGATATACGCCGTCGTCTGGAGATGGTTTTACAGGATGTGGTTGAGGGCATGTGGACTCACATCCGGGATGAGAGTTTCCTGGAGCAGTGTGTGGGGGTACTGCCACCATGGTGGTCCATAGTGCGACGAGTAGTAGTGCTGGCTGCTATGACGAGTGGATGCCTACCACTGGGGCAGGAGGGTCTTGTGAGTGGACCACCACCGCTTGGGGCAGGGGGTGGTGGGACGCCACCGCCTGAGGGAGAAGCAGGCGGTGCTGTGATAGAGGCACCATGAGTGGTGCATGATATAGATTTTTTTGTTGTATATAGGTTGGTGAGCCCATGTTTTGTACCGAGGTGCTACATTGGCCTACGGATACATGTATTTTTGTATGTAAACATTCGGATGGCCTGATGGGTCTTTTATATATATACATGAGTATACATTTTTGAGATTCTGATGTTGTCTACATGTTTTTTGCTGATGTTTTGAGTACGTCCATTCTATATATATGTTGTGACAGGCTTTTGTGATATGTTTATGTAGCTGTAGCTTGATGTGATATATGCCAGTCTAACACCATGTTATCTATTTGATATGTTATTTGATTCAATTTTCTTGGAATATGTGTAAATGTAATGGAATCAAAATGTCGAGATAAAAGCCTAACCTACAGGTATTTGCAAAAGAGGCACGGATCGCGTACGCAGTACACATTGTTGAGCTGGAGAACGACTAGTTGAGAGTCGAGGAAGACACTAAGGTGACGAATATGATTATGTTGGGCGTTGGCCAGGAGGACAATGACCATAGTGTATTCAACTTGGTTGTTGGTTGTTGGCCCCAAACATATGCCGCTTGAATGTAGCATTTCATGTGAGGGGGTGTAGAGAGCCCAAGCAGCCGAAGCGAGATTTTGTGTCCAACGGCTGGCGCCGTCGGCATAACCAATGTTGTAGGCTGGTGGAGGAAGAATCTGTCAATAGCACCAGGGATAGTTTAGACATGAGGGTAGGAGAAAAAATATTAAAAACACTAAAAAAGAAGAAACAACCGAAAGTAGAATGACTACTTTTAAGCATAAAATTTCTTGAGATACAACCCATTGATGGGTTATTTGAGAGAGAGGCCTTCGGGAGAGGCCAGGATGTATGCACCTTAGGTGAGGCAATGTTGGATAACGTAAGGGCCATGCCAAAGTGATTCGAATTTGCCCTTGCCGAAGGTATCATGAGCGATATTGTAAGCCAGGATGAGGTCGCCTTCGCGGAATGATCGAAGGTTGACATGGCGATCAAAGGTAGCCTTGGATAATTTTTTAGCTGCCTCGTTATTCTATAAGGAATATCGACAATCTTCATCCAGAGACTCCAAGTTTAGGAAGCGCTGCTCCATTGGAGTAGTGTTAGGTAATAGCTCAATTGCGATGCGTAAGGTGGGAATTTTGCACTCGATGGGAAGAGTTTCATCGACCCCATGAACTAAATGGAATGGTGTGAAACCAATAGCGGTTTTCACTGTCGTTCGATAAGCCCATAACGCAGAAAATAACATATGATGCCAATTGGTTTTATGTTTATTAACCATGCGCTGTAACATGATCTTGAGGACTTTGTTAACTGCCTTGACCTATCCATTGGACTGAGGGTAATATGGTGAGGCAAACTCATGAGAGAAGCCTAACCGAGATGAGAGTTCGATGAAGATCTCATTCTTGAAGTGTTTCCCATGGTCGGAAACGAGTTGGAGGGGTACTCCAAAATGGGATATGACATGGTTAAAGAAAAAACACGCTGCAGTGTCAACGGTGTTGTTAAAAGTGGGCATAGCTTCGACCCATTTGGTGAAGTAATCAACGGAGACAACAATGTATTTGTGACCATTGATGGAGGGGGGATTACAAGTCATAAATTTGATTCCCCATTTACAAAAAGGGCCGGCAGTAATGACAGGGTGAAGAAGAGCGGGGGGAGCTCGGGCTTTGTTGGCGTAGAGATGACATTGCTCGCATTGTTTCACGGCATGAATGCAATCATGAAATAAGGTAGGCCAAAAGTAACCGACTCGGATAATATTTTGAGCAGTGGATATGCCCAAAAGATGGCCCCCACATGCGTTGTTGTGGCAGTCATTTAAGACTCTGTCGGCCTCGTCAATAGTCAAGCACCGACGACGAAGGGTGTCGATGCCCCGTCGATATAGGATATCGGTGATGAGAAGGTAGCGGGGGGCCTGATGGCGAATACGTCGACGATCATCCCGTGAAAGGTGGTTACCAAACTTTTGAGTTCGGAGGTAGATGAGAAGTTCGTCGTACCAAGGATCATTCGAAGTAATGTAAAAGAGATGTTCGTCGGGAAAGTCTGTATTGATAGGGGCACTGGTGGTGTCAAAGGGGAGGGTCGTGACAAGTTCAGCGAGAATGAGGGCCTTCTTACTCTTATGTTTTGAGAACTCGAGGTTGTACTCCTGAAGGATAATGATCCATCGAGTGAATTTCTCATTAACTTGCCGATGGATGAGCAAGTACTGCATAGGGTTGGAATCTACGACGACCTTTGTGGTGCGAAGAAGAATGTAATGGCGCAGTTTCTGGACTGCGAGGACAACTGCAAGAGCAAGTTTCTCTTCATGTTTATACTTCAAGGGTGGTCCTGAGAGGTTATTACTAACATAATAAATGACGTGTTCACGATTTTCATCTCCGAGCTGGACGAGGACGTCGTCTACTGATATAGCTGATGTTGATACGTAGAGGATGTAGTCACGATTATAGTCAGGTGCACTAATTAAAGGTGCATTTGAAAGTGCTTCTTTAAGATCGTCAAATGACTGTTGGGCATGGTCATCCCAGTGAAAAGGGATGTCGTGACGTAGTAAGCGAAGGAAACCATGTGCACGTATGGCATAATTTGGAACAAAGCATCGAAGAAAGTTAGCTTTGCCATGAAGACTCTGAAGTTGCCGTAAATTTCGGGGAGGTGGAATTTTGGTGATAGCTTGGATTTTGAGGGGGTCCACGGTAATACCACTTTGGGAAATAATAAAGCTGAGGAGGTGCCCTGCGGTGACGTAAAACACACACT
>JASDQU010435818.1:4830-46326 GCA_032191745.1 Picea mariana
GACTAGATGAAGGGGGGGAAATACTTCAATAAGATTGATATAAAGTCTGACTACCACCAGGTCCAAATAGAGCATACCAATGTATGGAAGATTGCCTTCAAGTCCAAAGAAGGTCTTTTCAAATGGTTGTTCATTCCCTTTGGCTTGAAAAATGCCCAAACAACTTTCATGAGGATGATGGACGATATCTTGCATCCTTTCACCAATTCTTTTGTGGTATTGTATTTGGATGGCATCCTCATCTTTAGCAAGAATTGGGAAGAACTCTTGCATCACATTCAATTGGTTCTGAACACTTTGTGGAAACACAATTTATATGAAAATTTGGGAAAATGCTTCTTCGACATGAACAGGGTCTAGTACTTAGGCTACATTGTTGATGAGAATGGGGTGCATGTCGATCCAGCCAAAATCTAGGTCATCCATGACTAGTTATCCCTGACCACACTCACTAAGCTCCTAATATTCTTAGGCTTTGCCAATTTCTATCGCAAGTTCATGTTGGGATTCTCCCACATTACATGGGTCCTTATCCAAGTGACCAAGGGAGGTGGAAAGGAAACATTCATGTGGGGCCAGTCGGAACATAAAGAATTCAATGATTTGAAGCAACACTTTTTCTCAGCCTCGATGCTCTCATTACCTAACCTGCATTAGTCATTTGATATTGAGACATATGTTTCATACTATGTTGTAATCACAGTTCTCACTCAGCATGGACATCCTGTGGCCTATCATAGTGATACACTATCAAATATTGTCTATAAGTACCCCACTTACGACAAAGAAAGGCACTCCATTGTACAAGCTTGTCGCCAGTGGAGACATTACATTATTAGGAAGGAGACAATCATCCACACTGATCATAAGCCTTTGTAGTTCATGCAGACACAAGAAAAAATGTAGAATGACCACCATCAGAAGTGGTCCACATACTTGCAACAATTCCATATCAACATAAAGTATACGATAGGGAGCACCAAAGGCATCGTTGACTACCTCAACTGACCTCCAACTTCCACACTAACCACAGTGCTACACTCCTGTGAACATGAAACCTCCATATGGCCCCAACTCTATGAGCGAGATCCTAAATTCACCACTACCTACCAAATGTTGGGCACAAACATAGTTGTCACTCATTTTCATTTATAGGATGGGTTGTTGTGCAGTATGGGCCATATCTACATTCCATCAAGCGAGAAAGCGAACCTAATTTGGGAAGCTCACTACAGTCAGGTGGCAAGACACTTTGGTGTAGATAAGACAATGTAAGTGTTGCAACAACATTTTTATTGGCTGAAACTTTGACAGGATGTCAGCAAGTATAGCAGGTCTTGCACGACCTGCGTCATTTCCAAACTGGCCATTAATAAACAAGGCATGTACACCCCTCTACCTACTCGTGATAGGCCCTGGGAATAATTTTTGATGGACTACATGTTAGGCCTTCCTTCAGCCAAGTCAGGAAATGATAGTGTTTTCGTGGTGGTTGATCGATTTTCCAAGATGGTGATTATGGTCGCCTATAAGAAGAGCATAACAACAGAGGTCACTGCCAAGCTCTTCTTTGAATGAGTGTGGGTACATTTTTCGATACTTCAAACCATCATCTTCGATTAGGACAGTTGCTTTCTCAACACATTTTGGTCGAGCCTCTAGTCATGGCTGGACACCAAGCTCACCAAATCCATGACCTTCCACCCCCAAACGGATGGCCAAACCAAGGTTGTCAAAAAGATGATCATGCATATTTTGCACATGTACAATTCAAAGAATCCACACACATGGGATGAGAGTCTTCCCTATGTTCATCATGGTTACAAAAAATCCATACATAGCTCAACCAGTCACATCCCCTTTCAGTTGGGGTTAGGATTTCAACCATTGGGTCCCATGGATGTTGCACTACCCCTTGCATCCACACAGGAAGAATCATCCCATGCACAAAATGAAGCCAAAAAATTCACTTGGTTCATTGAACAAATCCAGCGCATCCTCCAATAGGTTCATGATATTTTGCAGAAGTCTAATGCCAAGTATAAGAAGTGCCATGATGAACATAGGGTGAAACAGACATTTCAGGTGGGAGATAAAGTTTGGTTGCATTTGTAGAAAGAACACCTTACAGTATAGCATCAAAATCTTCATCCACTCCACTATGGACCTTATACCATCACCAAAGTTTTTAGTGACAATTCTTTTGAGCTCAACCTACCCCCCTTCCTTAGCTTGCACTTAGTGTTTAATGTGGACCTCCTTCGACCATACTTTCCACCATTATTGGACACCTAAGAGGTAGCAGAATAGTTGTCACCAACAAAGCTCAACCCTGACTGCATGGAACAAGAATCCATTGATCATATTGTGGACACAAAGGTCAAGGGCACTCACTAATAGAATTTTTGGCTTTATCGGGTTGTCAAAGAAGGGCAACTCCTGCACCAAGGCAAGTGGCTCACCTGGGGACAAATTCACCAGAAATTTCCTCATCTGATGGGGTAACTCAACATAATGGAGACCATTTATTCTTAAGGGTGGAGGATTGATCTAGGTGGATATCGGTGGCCACCCACCTATTCCATCTGGCTCACATACAGATTTCATCTTGGCAGTTTTTTTCTATCTTTTCGGGTCCTAAACTTCTGGGGTCATTTTGAGGCCCTAAACAACATTTTTTGGGCCCGCCACAGTGACACAATAGGCAAATTTAGAGTGTGAAGACATAATTTGTATTCCTTGGATAAACCATTCCAATGGGCTATCGTGCACCTAAAAAAATTATGGTATGAAAATGTTACGACCCCCTGGAATTTGATGTACCAACTTGCCCCAATGGGGCCCACATGACTTTTGGTGCTTCATCACCAAGGGTTAGGTTTTTTTATTTCTAGGGTTTTGGAATTCATATTTGATGTAAAAAGGCCTTTGGAGCCTCATTGTATTCATCTTCTTGCGAATGAGCGTATTCGTCACATATCTTCTTAGAAATAAGTAGCCACCATTCTAGCAAGTTTGTTTCAGCCTGCATTTTACAGCTTGAACATATTTCTTATTTAATAGAAGTAAAGTTTTACTATATCTCTATTCTTATTCACTATGTCTCTATGTTAATATTATAGATCTGTTATTCCATTTCGTTCCGCTCATAAATTCAGATCACTTCTTTATGATGACGAGGGAACAAAGATAGTGGTTACATTTCAAATTTGTCTTCTAACGCTGGTGGGCCATAATAGGTTTTGGGCATAGTGCCTCTTATCCACCATAATGACTAGTTTGTAAATTGGAGCATATTGGTCATCCAAGTTTGACAATTGATCATCATGGAATTCAGACCTCCTCTTCAACCATTTGAATAAGATTCCTTTCTGTACTTCCCACTACTGCAACAATTGATGTTATCCTTAATTCTCTATAGTCCTTGGATGTAGATCGAACTGTAAGAATTTTGAGTGTGTCCTCCTCTCATCATCAGTACTTGACACCATTCAACATATTGCAGATTAGTGGTCTCAGATGGATACTTAAATAAATTATTAAAACAAGCATTTTAACCCATAAAACAAAAATATAAGTAATCAAGACTTTGTATAAACTTACCTAAGTTTGATCCATGCTTCCTCTGCTCATTGTGGAGGTGTAGTGTTATCTAGGCATGTTAACAAGGTGTTTGATTTTAATCCAAAAAAATGTATACCATAGGTGAGGAATTTCTCAAATCCTATAACCTGAAAGTTGTAGAGATCGAAAAGACCTTTCCAACAATATAAAGAATGTGCAAACGGACACCCGAGTCAAAATTTATAGCCGATTTACGAATACATACTTTTAGGTTTCGGAGGAGTTAATGGGACCTCATCTGATTTGGATTGGAGGAGTTCATGGGAACTCCTTCAATTTTCATCAGAGGAGTTTGAGCTAACTCATCTGCTTTGTATTAGAGGAGTTCCTGGGAACTCCTCCAATGGATTCAAAGGATATTTCAATAACTTTAGGAGGAGTTCATGGGAACACCTCCAATTTCAAATAGAGGAATTTTGATAAACTCTTACGACATAAACCAAACTTGTTCTCATCATATCCTTCGGTATGAAGAAGTACAAGTCGAAATAATTTCTAATTGTCTTTTTACCAGCAAGAAAAAAGAAGATCTTGAGTTCAAAAGACCATAACTTTCTCATAATATGTCTGATTGAGGTGTCATTTTTTATGAAACAAAGAGAAAAGAGAGGCACTTATATTAAGATAATTGAACACGTTAGTAAAGAATTTGAATGCATCCATATTTTAATGGTAGCCGCGGTTAACAGGGTTTGCTTGGAGGGAAATCCTTGGTGATTATTTGGGCACTTCTAGACCTTGGATTTCGATTCCATAAATTGTGTTGGAATATTAATAGTGTAATTCATACAACTAGCATGTTTAGGGAGTGGAAAATCCACTTTGAATAGTACCCAAAATTGTGAGCAAGGACATTTTTAAATGAAATTTCAGACTTTGTTCTCACTATTTATTTTCCAGAATTCAATTTTGTAAGTTCATGTGCAATCTATGCTATATAGGAACTTAGTTCATCCATTTTCACTAAAGTGGTGTGTTAGTAGCATAGAATTATAAACATGCAAAAACAACCAATTGACAATTGAGGTGCTTGACACAGTTTCAGAGTCGAGGTGACCAATTTTCCTTCAAGATGCTTTTTAGAGCTAGTGCAAGACCTACATATGCTTCAGTTAAGCCATTTGATGATAGATGACACTTTCATGCTCATGGTTAGTCATAAAATCAAGAGGCGCAAATAAAAAAAATTGATGTGGCATGTGAATGCAAGCTACTGGTGACATGGAAAAAATTGATTACAAACACGGTCATGAAGCAGGTTAGGCATGGTAGGTATTAGTCATAAGTTATCCATTTAGGTGCAGAGATCTTAGTCACCAGAAATGATAGGAGATAAATTGATGGTGCAACAAGAAGGATATGAGAAAAGAGGAGGATAATATAGTCTTTACGATGAAGGTGGGACTTACTGACCTATTCAGCGTTGTCGAGAGGAAGAAGATTGTTGGACCTAGACCAAGTTTTGAGGAAACTTTGGTTAGGTTTTACCACTTTATGGACTTCGATGCAATGATTGAGGAAGGAATGCCCAGGCGAAGCTAAGATCACATATCTCATTGGTTTTGTGGGCTTGTGGATCCATTAAGGGGTTCCTTAGGGTTTTGTAATGGGTTATGGGATGTCGGCCCATGGATTTACCCATGATTAGGCATTTTTGTAAGGGATTTTAAAAGTATAAATAAATAGGAATGCATGATATGAGGAGAGGCTTAGAGAGCAAAGCCTAAGTAGATAAGTGCAAGAATTTATGAGTGATTTATGCAACATAATGTGTATGTAAGGCTCTATGCTTGATAAAGGAGTTGGCTCTGTGCCTTGACCTAATTTCAGGAAGGAGGATCTAGTTCTCAGTGCACATATCTCCTATCCATTGTGAATCTTGGCTCTGTGGCTTGGTACACAGGAGCAACTAAATGTAAGAATATTGAAGATTAATAAATAAGACGAAGCAGTTGGTGGACATAGCCCCACATTGGGGTGAACCACGTATATCTTGTGTATTTGATTTTCTTTGTGCTTTGCTAGTTATGTTATGAATCTGCTCAGTGCTTTTCTGACTATGCATGTTAGATAGATCTGTTGATGCTTAATGCTTAGAATGAACAGATGTTAGATCTAACTCAGTGATATGTGCTAAATTATTGAAGTATCTCTATTGTTATCGCGTCGATCTATCTTAGGGTTTGTTATGCATTGTTAATGAAGATAATGAAATAATTCATGTCACCTTTTAAGTATGGCTACAATACTCTGTGAAGTGTTATAATCACATATATGTGTCCCATATTGGTTACATACGCATGTGTCTTGTAACCCCCCTTGCTTCTACCTTGAGTGATACTTCTCCTACTTCACAGGTGTTGCCGAAAGGGCCGGTAGTTAGGGTTTTGTTTGTGTGATGTTGCAACATTGAACCCTGGGTCTACCCCTGTGCCAACAAATGGTTATGTTGTCGGGACCTGAAACTGTGATTACTAGGAACTGAAGTAAGGAAAAGAGAAGCTCTGTGTGTATATATGTTGTTGTAGTGCGCAATACTCTACTTGAATTACGAAGCTTTGTGCTAAGAAAGAAATCTGATATGAAGAAAAGAGGTAATATCTTAAAAGAGGTAAATCTTTGTGCTTTGATAAGCGTAAGATAAATGAAAATTTGTGTTTCAAAAAAATAAACCTAGGTATGTTTAATAGATTTTGTCCTAGTCTGAAGGATAGGGAGCAGTTGCAAGAAAGAGTTGATCTGAATAAAATTGATAGAAATGAAGAAAGAAATGTTATTCCTATGCATAGAAAGAGTTTTTGGACTAATAAGTAGATGCGGGAACCTAGAAAGAATTTTTCCAGATTGCAGGTCCAACACTGTTATCCTAGTGCACAGTACAGGATAAGTTGGGGAAGATATAAGAAAAAGAGAGGATTGACACTATGTTATAACTATAGAAGACCAGGACATCTTTCTAAGGAATGCCCTGGTACAGGTCCTATTTGTCTTTGTTGTAAAATTGTTGGTCATGAAGGTGAGGATTGTCCAAGGATGATTGCTAATGTTGAAAGGATGAACATGAGACAAGAAAACTATAAAGGAAGTCAATAGAATAAGAACATGTTAGAGAGTCATCAATAGAAATAAGCAGAGAAATATTAGACTATGTTATTACGGTTAAAAGAAACTATCATTGATCACAAAGATGTCAGTTTACCGAAGATCCTGAAAGTAAAACATCGCATAAGTACAAGAATATAACACTTTGACATAGACTGTGTCTTGGATAAGGAAACACAAATGAATATTATGATAGAAGACACTTGGGAAATTTTGGGAAAGCCTACTGTGATACCTTCATTGGGAAGGATAGGCTTGTTCAAGGGAAATATGATAACCTTATGTGGAAGAGTTACTAATGTACCTATTATTATTCATGGAGCATCCACTGAAGAGGAATTTGAAGTCATTAAGTTTGTTGAGAACAACGCTCCTTTCCCTCTTTTGTTAGGAAAGACTTGGATTGAGAAGGATCAGATCAGAAGGAAAGTAGAGGAAGAAGCTATAGAAAAGAAAAATCAAGAACTAAGGGAATTCATAGCTAGAAAAATAGATCGACGAGTAGAAGAATCAGAGGATAAGTCGAAGCATTAGAAGACAAGAAAATTAGCTGTCAAGTTTGAAAGAATGCAAGAATGTTTGAAGGACCTATCCATTCAAGAAAGAAGAATTCCCACCTAGGAATTAATAAGAGAAGGGATATTAACTTCGAACCCTTTGAGAGCACATCAACAATGTGAAGTCACTGCGCTAGGAGAAGATAAGAGAAAGAACAGAAAGAGGATTCCAGACACTACTAGAGAGACTCAGATTACAAGGAAGAAGGCAATGAAGATCAATAAAAATAAAGCTAAGTTAGAAAATCTACAGGAACAAAACAGATGGAAAACTTCACAAACTGGAACCTCGCAGGAGGTAGGTTTGCATAATTTAAGCCTCACCGGAACAACAGGACCGTGCAGAATGAGACTTCACCCTGACAAAGCTATATGGTTATTGGATGAGTCTCTCCCATTAGAACGATGCTCCAGAATGGCTAGAAAACAGATTTATGGGTGGATAGACCGTCGTTGGGTGTTGATACCATGCCATAATGGACAGATTCACATTGATAGAAGCATTCCTGCCCATTGGAAGAATTGGTTACGACGCTCTCTTATTTAACCCATTGGTCACTGCGTCAGGACCACGTTTTTCCACCTGTGTTTAACTGAGTTAACAAAGAACTGATTATGTGTCAAGATGTGTTATCATAAACTAAGACGTAGTTGTCCGTTTGTCTATCCCTCTTATTCGTTTGAATACCCTGACCTGTCTGTTAACAGTAAGAATGTCAAGTGAACCCACTGAGTTAGAGAAGTCTGTCGAGGAGGTTCTTAAGCATTTCATGTCTGATAGAGCTATTTCTAAAGGAATGTAGGAATCTCCGTCCAGGGGACTGTAGGCTTCCCCTTCGAATGGATGTTGCTCGGGCCATGCTAACCCAATGATTGAGCAATGAAGTAAGCATCACAGTGATTTGTCTAATTCGAAGTAGATCCCATCGATATTACCACAGTACATCCTACCTTTCACTGGTGTGGTTAGCCACGATAATATCCTACATGACTATGAGTACACTCTTATTACCGCATACATTCCGAAGGGAATACGTGTAGTTGGGAATCAGTTGGGAAAGATCCCATTACTAAAGAACAACGGCTTGAAACTTGGATATATAAATAACTATGATATGCTCACACCCCACTGATACTTGAAAAATACCACTGGGAAGAAGCCTCGCTTGGTCTCTCAACCATGGGTTAAGGAGCTGGCGTAGTCCACTATACTAAATGTGATGAAGATTCCCCATTTTTGTCGTCACTGGGAGGTTAATGCTTGCATTAAACTCCTCTTTTTGTGCTACCATGGTGGATACCTGTGGCTCGACCGATGGATTACTATGGATCTGATGTTGATCCACTTGATTACATGATTGAGCATGCAGGGACATGACCCTCAATAGTTTTATCCAGGGAAGGCCTCGGATTTCTCCCTGGCACAATGCATTAAGGAGTCTTATGAAGAAGTTGAAAAATGAAAGCGAGGCTACAAGGTATCCTCTATCCAATATGGCGTAGTGTGCCTTTCTTGCCAACTCATAGCTGGCAAGTTCGTAAGAAATAACCACCCCACACAGGTCACCAGGTTCGTGGTGGATCTCACAGGAAAATGCGTGGAGGGAATGCAGATGAATTGGGTGAGTTACCTCATCAACGAACTTGAGAAAGACTGTTGCGAAGCTCAAGATCAGGGATATGAGTTCCAATTTAGCTGACTTCTCGTGTTGATTGTATTTGTCACTTAGAAAGTGTCAGAAGCAACCACCTTTCCAGAGATTGAACCATCAGAGTCATTGGCCTCTAGATTCTCTACATTATGGTACATCAACGACATGTCAAAGAAATGACATTCAAATGGTGTTCCATGCATATTATCAACAACTGAATGTTTCCATTAAAGAATTTTCACGCATGACACTATGCACCCTGCACTAGTACATACAGATAGCCAAGTTCTGTGGAGATCGACATTTCATATATATCACTGCGTGCAGAGATGAGAGCAAGGAAGAGTTACAGTCATATTACAAGCTGACAGATGAGGACATGGAGCAGATCACCAAGGAATGGCTGGAGGAGTTCCTTGCACCTGTTGCTGATGAAGAACTCTCTGAGACTGACATCATAGAAAGACCCTTGGTCACCCGAGTTGAGCATGTCAAAAATTCCAGTGCGAAGAAGAAGAAGAAAAAGGAGGAAGTCCAGAATATAGAGACTGATGAGGAAGACAACACCTCCGAAGAAAATGGATCTGGCCCGCTAGGAGAAGGAGACGAAGAAAATGGATAAGGAGGAGCAGACGAAGAAGAAAATCAAGAAGAAGGTGAAGATACACAGTTGAAGGATCCCCCTATTTCAAAAGAAACATCGAAAGAAAGGAAGGTTTCTTTGCAGAAACCTTCGGCAAGAAAGAAGACGTGTGCCAACAAGCCCCAGATAGAGGCCACACTCATGGAGGATGACATCAGCTTGGTCCATGGAGCCATGGAGGATGCATCTAAGGACATATTGTAGAGATATGGAGCGAAGAAGGAGGAGTTGTATGAAAGAGTCGAGAAGGAACTAAAGGAAACATAGAAAGCTATTCAATTGAGTTGCGTAGTACCTATTGTGCCTTCCTCATCAGAGACTGCAGAATTGGGGGATGAACTGACCCAAATAAGAAGACTTGCAGATGCAACAGAGACTTGCAGATGCAACAGAGGCTCAACTTCAGAAAATCTAGGAAGAAAAGGAGAAAGCTACAGAAGCCTTGAAAAAAGAGAAAGTGGAAGTCTTAGATCAATTATGCATAGCGTGGTACTATGTAATTGCCTATGAAAATGAGAAAGAAGAATTTCAGGCAATGGTCCAGAAGGACAAAGTGAAGCTACAAAGAGAAAATGAGAAGTTGCTCGTAGAATGGACCATAGTCAAAGAGGAAGTAAACAGAGCATGTCACTATGTGCCAGGCTTGGCACAGGAGGAACAAGAGTTGGTCGAGGTTCAGGTGGCAAATCTTGTTGAGACCATCCAGCAGCTTAAAGCGAGGACAACAGAGTTGGAGGTCGAAGCAGTACCGAGCACTCCGCAGGAGGTGCATGAGTAGAGGGAGGAATATGCTAAGAAAGCAATTGTAAGGATCAATGCCCTCACTTCAGAGTGAAAATAATTGAGCTATAGAAGCGCATAGACTTATGAATGCCTCACAGAATATCCAGAGCTAAGGAAATTGGAAGTGCATTTATAGGAGGTGAAACAACAGGCACTGTCAGTATAGGCACAGATGAAGCTACTCACTGTGGTAGAAAGAATGAAGAGATCTCAAGAACATCACGTGATAAAACAATAGATTACTGCAATCCAAGGTAGGGTAATGGAAGTCGTGCAGAAGCTGCAACCTGTGTAGGAGGAAGCCTGTAAGGTGTTCGAAGAAATTGTGGGAAAAGGCTCGCAACTGGACCATGTGGTTGCGACGGTGGAACAATGCCTGGAAGGGATTGTTATAGAGAAAATGATCCAAGAGCTTGCAGAGCAGGAGGCTCAGGTGAAGCAACAAGTTGAGGTAGCTCAAACTAGGCTTGAGGCCTTCGAAGCAGCGTTTCCTAGACCTGAGTGACTCGGGATGAGTCATAGGTGAGTTTTGGGGGCCTGTTGGCCCTCGACCAAGTTTTGAGGAAGCCATGGTCAGGTTTGACCAATTTTTGGAATTCGATGTAGTGATCGAAGAAAGAACACCTAGATGGAGCTAAGATCACAAATATCACTAGTTTTGCAGGATTGTGGACCCAACAAGGGGTTACTTATGGTTTTGTATTGGGTTATGGGATGTTGACCCATGGGTTTACCCATTATTAGGCCTTTTTGTAAGGGATTGTAAAAGTATAAATAAGTAGGAATGTATGATAGGAGGAGAGACTTAGAGATAGAAGTCTAAGTAGATAAGTGCAAGAAGTTATGAGTGTTTTGTGCAACAGAATGTGTATTTAAGGCTCTGTGCTTGATAGAGGAGTTGGATTTGTGCCTTGACCTAATTTTGGGAAGGAGGATCTAGTGCTTAGTGCGTATATCTCATGTACTCTATGAAGCTTCTGTTGTGGCCTGGTGCATAAGAGAAACTGAATGTAAGAATATTGAACATTAATAAAGAAGACGAAGCAGTTGGTGGACATATCTCGACACAGGGGTGAACCACATATATCTTGTGTCTTTGATTTGTTTTATGCTTTGTTGGTTATGTTATGAATCTTCTTAGTGCTTTGCTTATTATTTATGTTAGATAGATTTGTTGATGGTTAGTGCTTAGAATGAATGAATGTTAGATCTAACTCAGTGCTATGCGCTAAATGATTGAAGTATATTTATTCTTACCACGTCGATCTATATTAGGGTTTGTTTTGTGATGTTAATGAAGCTAATGAACTAATGCATATCACCTTTTAATTATGGCTACAATACTGTGCAAAGTGTTATAATCACAGATTTGTGTCCCATCATGGTTACAGATGCCTGCGTCCTATAACCGCCCTACTTCTATCTCGGGTGAGACTTCGCCTACTTCGCAGGTGTTGTTGAAAGGGCCGATAGTTAGAGTTTTGTTGGTGCTTTGTTGGAGTTTTGAACCCTGGGTCTGCCCCTGTGCCAAAAAAGGTGATCTTTGATTTTCTCGGTGACAACGAGGGGTCAACATCATTCTGCTGATGCATCAGGGTTGGAAGAGGAAAACTCATCAACAAGAAGTGCATCAATGAGAGAGATATGAACCTCGTTGATATGTAGTGTATCAAATAAAGTGGGAGGGAGTCAATCATTATGCAATGCATCAAAAAAATGTAAGGAATTCATCATGTGAAAGATGTGTGTGGGGCGAGCATAATCATGTGAACACCACTGATGTATCAGCATTGATCATGCACACTTCATTGATGATAAGAATGTGTGTAGTCAAGTTTAGCGGAAGCACACTGGTGCAGAAGTCAATCTCAAAGGATGGTGGCCTATGCATAGGAGAATAAATCAATGGCATGCCAATGCAAAGGTGGAAGATGGGCGTGATCTTTAGTACGCTATGTATCAACATAAGAAGAGGAAACTCACTAAAGTGTGGATCGAAGGGTTGAAGCAATCTGAAGAGAAACTACAAATGATAAGGTGAGGAGAACAAGAATAAAACTTGAGGGTATCCATTTGTATGAGAAAGAGGGGATGAGGATTCCAGTAGGAAAAATTGGAGGGGGGGGCAATTTCTTGTCTTAAAGTGACACTAAGACAAGAAACTTAGGAGGTTGTTGTGCGCGCATGACAAACACATAGCATAATACTACTGGAATTCTTGTAATTGATGCCAAAGGATTAGTGATTTCATTAATGCCATATTAAAAAATGGGTGCATGTGAAAAAGTAAAAAGTGAAATGGTGGTTTCAAACCCATGGGTTTGGGGTATTTTCCCATGGTATTTGGAATTAATTATTTAATGAATGGACATGTCTCTTCGTGAATGGATATGAAAAAATATAAAAAGAGAAAGCGTTGAGAGAAAGTGTGTGTGTGAAAAATGGATTAGCAAAGATTGAATTGTGAAATCAATTTCAAGTCATCTTGGAATTTTTGCGATAATGTTTTTTCTATGAAGTTTCAGACCCTACAATTTGGAAGAGATAGAGGAGATATATTTTTGTACGTGTGGTAAAAATTTCAGATGTTGGCTCACTACACCTTTGGAGATATGCCCTATGGAAGTTAGGGTTCTGAAATGCAATTGAAATTAGTTTCAAATAGGTAAGCTTGGAACTTTATCGATAACTTATTTTCTATGGTTTTTGAAACCTTGAGATTTTGCAGAGATAGAGGAGAGATTCTTTGTCATGTGAAAAAAATATCATATGTTGCATCCCTACACTTCTGAAGATATGCATTATGGAATTTAGGGTTCCTAAATGCTACTTAAATTATTTTCAAATGGGTCATCTTGGAACGTTTTCTATAACTTACTTTTTGGGATGCTTCAGAACCTGATATTTTGCAAAGATAGAGGAGAGATATTGGTGTACATTTGGTAACAATATCATATTTTGGTTTTCTATACTTTTAGAGATATGATCTGTGGAAGTCAGGGTTCCTAAATCCTTCTTAAATAAGTTTCAAACAAGTCAACTTGGCACTTTTAATATAACTTATTTTCTGGGATTTTTCAAACCTTGATATTTTGCATAGATAGAGGAGAGATACATAAGAAACTCAGGTGAATTTTTTAGAATCAGAGTTGAAAAATTAGATACGTGGCATGCTATACAAATTCTTTCTTGGGAAGAGGCCAAAAACAACAATCTTTGGGAAAGTTTCCATTTGGAAATTCAAATTTTGGTCAAACCTGGTAACGAAAGAAGTAGTGAGAATACATAGTGAAGGAAGAAATAGTGAGTAGACCTAGTAAAGGTAGAAGCAGTGGGAAAAACTAATGAAGGAATACATAGCACTTGAAAACTCGGAGAAGGTTGGTGTAGCTCATAGATTGGTGTCTTTTTCTAAGTTGGTGCTTAGCGGTGGGGATTGGTGTCTCTAGTAGATTAGTTCCTACGAAGATTTGTAAGATATTGGTGTCTCTTGATAAATTGGTTCTTAACAATGAGGATTGGTGTCTATGAATTTCTAAAAGAGATTTTTGTCTCCTACTAAGTTGGTTCTTAGCAGTAGTTATTGGTGTCTATGAAGATTTCTAAGGGTAGGTTGGTGCCTACCAATATTTCTACTAGTAGGGATTGGTGTCTCCAGTAGGTTTGTGCCTACAAATATTTGTAATAGTAGGTTGGTTCCTACAAATAATTATAAATATAAGTTTCATGGTTTTCTCTAGAAAGGTTTTACACATAAATCTTGTGTTCCATGTTTTACAGTGAATATGTGATTCTTTTCTTATGGTTGATGAATGTTTGAAAAAGTAAAAAATTGTCTTATATAGATTCACCCCCCTCATTATAGGTGTGTTCTCAACACATACTCATAGGGTCTACTATTAGGTACCAAATGTATTATAAATAGCAAAAAACATAAATATAGCAACAATTGCTAGCGTAACAACAAAAATGTAGAGAACCAAAACACCATAAATGATACCTTTATTTATAGAAAACAATGTTCATTTGCCTCTTCGATGGGACAACCTTCATCGAAGAAATGATCTATTACAATAATTCTCAGGGGAAATATTTTTCATGCCTCCTACTCTTATTTATACTAATCCTATCTTTTAAGGAACATTCTAGAGGAATAAATTTCTAGAAACAAAAGATTTTATTAGGTGTTCTTACATTAGACTTGTTCACATTATTAAATATGCCTTATTAACAAATGTCTACCTTTATTACATGGAAAATATATTATTCTACCTATGTGAGGGATTGGGGAGTTTAGGTCCATAACATGCCCTCCCCCTTGAATAATATCTTTGTCCTCAAGGCTTGACATGAGGAAATTGTTGCAGAATGGTGGTTGGCTCCGAGGTGACATCTTATAGAGTTGTATCTTTCCACTGAAGTAAAAATTTCTTGATGGTTCTCTAACAGAGATGAAGCTCTCTCTAGTCCAAGACTGCTTATGGCTGCAACCAAATGGAACCTTCTTCATCCAACTCAAGGACACTGGTTTGAGTTTGGCACTTAGTTCAAATCAATTTCTTTAGGCATGAGACATGAAAAACATGATGGAGCTTAAAATGAATAGGTAGAGCTAACTGGTAGGCCACGAGACCCACTCACTTGAGAATTGTATAAGGACCATAAAATTTTGGAGAAATTTTCTGACAATGTTCATCTTTGAGAGTATTCTTCTTATAAGGTTACATATAAAGAAAAACCTAGTCCCCTTGAGTAAATGGACGTTCGGAATGACCCTGATCTACTTGTTGCTTCATGTGATTCTAATCCATGAATTTTTTTTGTTTAAGGGTATGGAAAATGTTCGCTTGGACTGTAAGATTATTTTCAACCTCCTGAACCTTGGAGACACTTGACATTTATTACATAACTCATGGTGTATTTTCCCCATAGATTTCTTCAAAAGGAGTCATTTGAGTAGCAACATGGTAAGATGTTTTGTACCACCATTCAGTGGGTAACCACTGAGCCCATTGATTTTTTTTGTCAAATGAAAAATTCCGCAAATATGTTTCCAAACACTTGTTGACAACTTTAATTTGGCCACCAGTCTGGGGATGATAGGTGATGCTGAGATGCAATTGGGTTTCTTGGAGCCTGACCAATTCTTTCCAAAAATTACTAGTGAAAGTTGGAGCTCAGTAAGAGACAATAGAATGAGGCATGCCATGAAATTTGAATATATTATCCATAAAAAATTAAGCCATTATGGATGCGGTGAATGGGTGTTGAAGAGAACATAAATGAGCATATTTGGAAAGATGATCTACTACCACTATGATGAATGACTTATTGCTCGATTTGGGCAGGCCAACAATGAAATCCATAGAAATATCCCTCCAAATAGTAGGGGGAATCAAAAGTGATTAGAGTGTTCCTAGAGATTTGATTAATTTTCCCTTATTGCATTGAAATATATCACATTCAGCCACAAAGGTGTGGACGTCCTATTTCATATTGTCCCAGATAAAACAACATTTCACCCATTCATAAGTTTTGGTAAATCCATAATTCCCAGTTGTGGGTGAAGAATGAAGCTCATAAAGCACAGTGGATTTGATTTGTGATTGTTTGGTTAAATACAAATGGTCTTTGTAGCAAATCTCTTCATTGTGCCAAGAGTACCCTATGGAAGATTGAGAATGTTGTTGCAATTATTGGATCAGGTGAGAAATTTTGGGATCTTGCAGCCATTCCTGGGGAACATCTTGGAGGCAATTTGGTACAATGAAGGAGAGGGAAAATAGGGACCCCTCTTCTTCATGCTTCCTGGAAAGAGAATTAGCAGCCACATTCCCTTTTCCCTTCTTGTAAATGATCTTATAATCATATCCAAATATCTTGGTCATCCATTTATATTTCTATGGAGATTAAATTCATTGTTCTATAAAATACTTGAGATCTGATGATCAATTTTAATTTGGAAGTGTTTCCCCAATAGATAAGGATGCCATAGATCCATGACATGCATAATAGAAAATATTTCCTTTTCATATATTGATTGGCCCAAATGTCTATCCGATTTTATTTTTTCTAGTGAAATCCAAAGGCCTACCATCTTGCATGAGGACTTCCCCAATTCATTTCCCTGAAGCATCACATTCCATGACAAAAGTCTTGGTGAAGTCGGTAAGTTCTAGGCTAGGATTTTTTCACATGCAATATTTCAAGGCATGAAATTATTGATTAGTGGCTGGAGTCCAAGTGAAAGCATTCTTTTTAAGGAGAGCAGTGAGAGGTTCCTCAATTTTTCCATAATTCTGAAAAAACTTGTGATAATAACCCATTAAACCCATAAAACCATGCAATATCTTAAGAGTTTTAGGTTGAGGCCAATCCTACATAGCTTAAATTTTCTTAGGATCCACCTGTTGGCCCTTGACCAAGTTTTGGAGATCCTTGGTCATGTTTGACCTATTTTGGAACTTCAATAGGCTGGTCAAAGGCAGAGCACAAGTCAAAGGGGAGATCGTGGGATCTCGGCCCCTTTTTAGGGCATCTTTGGGATTAGGTTTTATGTAACGGGTATGGGATGTTGAACCATGGGTTTATCCATGTTTAGGCCAATTTTGTAATGAATAAATAGAAATCTAGGTGATGTAAGTAACAATGTATGGGTGTGGTGCTAGGTGCTAAGTATTGTGCTAAGTGCAAGTAATTGTAAGAGGTTTTGTGCATAGTGTATGTTGAGACTTGTAGAGCTAAGTGCAAGTCATCTATGGTAGTTTGTGTATAGACTGTGAGAAGATTTTTGCTGTAGCATAACTCAGGGAAGGAGGATCTAGCGAGGTGCATATATATCATGTCCTATGCAGAGTGGGGTTTTTGGGCTCTGTGCATGTAAGGAGATAGACATAAGATAATAAAGAAGAGAAGAGTTGGTGGACGTAGCCCCACACTGGGGTGAACCACGTATATCATGTGTTATAGTTGCTTTGTGCATTATGGTTTTATGTTGGTGATGTGATTTATGCTTAGTGTCGATATCTTTATGTATGATGCATCTGGTATGATATCTTTGTGCTTGAGTGATGTGAATAAATGCTAGATTTGATCTTTTTCCATGTGCTAAGTGCTTAGATGTGTTAGATCTTGTTGAATATTGGGTTTCTTTGTAATTAGGGTTTGAATCTGTGATGTGGATAAGGGTTAAATACCGATAAATGTTAACTGATAAGTGCTTCATTAGTGTGGTGTAATCATAGATCGGTGTCCCAACTAAGGTTGTAGACACTTGAGTCCTATAACCACCCCTGCATCTACCTCGGGTGAGACTTCATATGCTTTTCAGGTGTCGCTAAAAGGGTTGGTAGTTAAGGTTTTGTTGGTGCGTTGTTGAAGCGTTGAACTGTGGGTCTGTCCTTGTGCCAACAAATGGTTCTATTGCTGGGACTTGAAACTATGATTGCTAGGAATTGATGAAAAGAAAGATCTACGTGTAGATCTTCTACTTTAGTGTGTAGTATTTTACTTGACTTGTGAAGCTCTGTGCTAAGAAAAGAAGTCTAATCTGAAGAAAAACGGTAAGATATTGAAGATTTGTGCTCTGAGAAAGGTAAGATAGGTGAAATTTTTTGTTTCGAAAGAATGAATCTAGGTATGTTTGATAAATTTTGTTCTAGTCTAAAAGCTAGGGCACAATTAAAATAAAGAAGATTTGATATGAATAGATCTGATAGAAATAATGAAAGCTATGTTATTCCTATGCGTAGAAAGAATGTTTGAACTAAAAAATGGATGCAGGATCCTAGAGAGAATTTTTTGCAGGTTAGTTACTGTGATCCCAATGCATAGTACAGGAAAGGCTAGGGATCATTTAAGAGAAAGAGAGGATTAACCCTTTAGTACAGTTGTAGAAGACCGGGACATCTTGCTAAGGAATGCCCTGGTAGAAGACCTAGTTGTCTTTGCTGTAAAGCTATGGACCATGAAGTTTTTCATTGTCCTAGAATGATTTCTAAAGTTGAAAAGATGAATATGAAACAAGAAAACTATGAGACAGGCCAAGAAACTAAGGATATGATAGAACCCCAGAAAGAAACAGAGACTGTATTACTACAGATGAAAGAAACCTTGAATGATCACAAAAATATCAACTTATCAGAGGTCTTAATAGAGAAAGTGTACATAGAAACAAGAATAGGAGACTTTGACATAGACTGTGTCCTTGATGAGGAAGCATAGGTGAATATCATGACAGAAAGAACTTGGGAAATTTTGGGAAAGCCTGCTATGGTTCCTTCAGTAAGAGGAATAGGATTATTTAGAGGAAAGTTGATAACCCTATGTGGAAGACTTACCTAGACCTCTATGAGTCCACATGGCACTTTGACAGAAAAAAAATTTGAGATCGTTAAGTTTTTTGAGAAGATTGCCCCATTTGCTATCTTTCTAGGAAAATCATGGATTGAGAAAGATCAGATACAAAGGAAACAAGAAGAGGAGGATCTAGAACAAAAAAAGCAAGAACTAAGAGATTTCATGGCTAGGAGAATAGCGCACTTACTGGAAGAACAAGAGAACCAGTCAAAACTACTAAGGACCAAAGATGTGGATGTCAAAGTTGAAAGGACACAGGATGACTGGAGACACCTGTCTGTACAAGAGAGTAGAGAACCTACCCCAGAAAGAGAAGAAGTATTACCCTTGAATCCTATGAAAGACCCTCCACAGTGTCAAGTCATCATGACAAGAGGAGATAAGAATGATAATGGAAAGAGGAAACCAGTGATTCAGATCATAGGAAAGAAGGCCAAAAATCTCATTAAGAAGAGGGAAAAGTTAGAAAAATTTCAAGAGGCATCAGAAAGAACTTCGCAGAAGGAAGGTTTCTAGAACTCGAACTTCATCAGAATATCAGTACATCACAGATTGGCACTTCACCATGAAGAAGAAATATGACTGTTAGAGGAAATATGACCATTCAAATGACACTCCCGAAAGGTTAGGAAAGAAGTTATGGCTTAAAAGTTCACCATTGGACCGTTGGGACCACGCCATAATGGATGGAATTGCATTGAATAAGGATTTCTGACCCGTTGAAAGAAACCGTTATGATAATATCTATTTATCCCGTCGAGTGTTGCACTGAGAACACTTTTGCCAATTGTGATTATCCTAGCCCAAAAAGAACTATTTGATTTCATGCAGTGATCATTGAGACCTCGCCATCCATTCTGTTACATTGAGCATTGTTCACCGACCTGAGATATCAAATCTCAAGTGTGCATTTCAGACGAAATTAGTTCAGCGGAAAAATCTGTCCAAGAGATTCTAATAGACCTCATGGCCAAGAAGGTGATGTTTGCAGGCATCCAAGCCTTATCAACACAAGGAGTGAAATCCTCCCCATCGACAGCTCATGGATTTGGACCATCCCGAGATGTGACCGAGAAAAGAACCAAGCATCGTGATGACTTGGTGAATGCAAAGCTAATTCCATCCATCCTACCGAACTACATCCCACCCCTAGCTGGTTTGGTGAGTTGTGACAGTGTCTCGAGGGACTTTGACCACACAGTCATCACTGCATACCTCCTGAAGGGAATACAAGCAGTCAAACTACAGTTGGAGAGGATTCCAACCATGAAGATCAGTGAATATAACCTAGGATACCGCAAGAGCTATGGCATTCTCGCACTTCACAAATATTTGACCAAGACCAAGGGGAAGAATTCGAATATAATCCCCCAGTCATGGACTATGGACATCGCAAGTTCCATTGTGTTGAACATGATGAAGCTACCACATTTTGGAAGGCACCAAGAGGTTAATGCATGCATTAAGCTCATGTTTTCATGCTTCCATGCCAGGTATATATGTTTAGACAGATGCATCACCGTTGATCCAACACTAATTCATAGGATCACTGGATTGAGCATGTAGGGACCGAGCCTGCAAGATTTGTATCTAGGGAAGGCTGTAGACTGCACCCTGGCACATAATATCAAAGACACCTATGACGATGTAGAGAAAGGGATGCGAGGCTACAAGGTAGCCTCCATTCATAATGGTGCAGTGTGCCCTGCTTGCCAGTTTATTGATGGTAAGATAGTCTAGGAGAATAGACCCATGCAGGTCACAGGGTTTGTCATTGACCTCATAGGAAAATGCGTGGAAAGACTACAGATGAACTGGGCCAGTTACCTAGTCAATCAATTAGAACTAGATTGTCACAAAGCTCAGGATCAGGGATATGAATTCCATTTTAGCTGAATGTTGATCCTAATCACATTCATTGCTTGGGAGATGCTAGAAGGTGCAACCTTCCCTAACATTGAACCATTTGAGCCACCAGCTGCGAAGTTCACCATGCTCTGGTATTTGAGCAATATGGGGAAACAATATCCATCAAACGTAGTATTCCATACTTACTACCTGCAACTGAAGAGGGCTATTAAGTCTTTCCCTTGTATGACCTTGAACACCCTAGAAAGGTTCATGCCCCTTATGAAGTTATACACATATAGGCATTTTATTTATATTACTGCATGCGTCGATGAAAGTAAAGAAGAGCTTCGGTCCTACTACAAGATCACAGAGGAGGACCTAGAAGAAATCACTAAGGAATGGCCTACAAAGTTCCTTATACTAGTTGACCAGGCAGAACTGTCCGACCCCAACCTCATTGGAAGTTTGGTGGTTAGTCACGAATATTATGATGCACCCAACAGTAGTAGGAAGAAAAATAAGGAAGATGTACAGGAAATACACAACACATCAGAAGAGACTGCATCAGATTCACCTAGCGGAGGAGGAGACAACAAAGTGGACAAAGAAGAGAAAGAAGGGGAAGAAGACAAGTAGAAGCAGGGTGAAGTAACACCGCCTAGGAACCCCCTTGAAGAGGTAGAGACATCCAAGAAAAGAAAGGCTTCCCCAACGAAACCTACATCATGGAAGAAGTCCAAAGAGAGTAAGCCAAAGATGTATACTATACTCACAGTTGATGACTTCGAATTCATTATCGTAGCTGTAT
Organism: Picea mariana; assembly: GCA_032191745.1. NCBI lineage: Eukaryota > Viridiplantae > Streptophyta > Pinopsida > Pinales > Pinaceae > Picea > Picea mariana. The sequence continues at coordinate 26,209 of JASDQU010435818.1, forward strand.
TAGATGCCTCCGAAGATATTTTGCAGAGAACTGAATCCAAAGAAGAAACCATGTATGAAAGGATTGAAGCAGAGATGAGAGGAGTACAACAAGCCCTTCATTCCATCTGTGTAGTTTCCACTACACCCCCGCCACCTAAAGAACCAAAGTTGGGAGATGAGCCTTCCCAACTCCGCAGAATAGATGATGTGACTGAAGCTCACCTTCATCGTGTGTAGGAAGAAAAAGATAGGCCACAATGGCCCTGAAGCAAGCACAAGAGGAAATCATAGAGTGACGTCGAGTTGCGCAACAAGAGAAGGATGACCTCCAAATCAAGTTCGAAGAGGATAGAGCGCAAATCCAGTAGGAGAAAGAACAACTACTCATGAAGCAGGTTGGAGTTAAAGAAGCAGTCCATAGAGAACTTTGCTCTGTGATGGGCTTAGACAAAATGGAGGAAGACCTAGTGGAGAATCAAGTGGAAAATCTTTTTGAATCCATTTAGAAGATTCAACAGAGAGTAGTAGAATTGGAGTTAAAAAACAACGCCAAGCACTCCACAGGAAGTGCAAGACTAGAGAGAAGCAACCACCCGGAGCGCAGTTGAAAGGATCAACGAATTAGTCGTGGAATGTAAACAACTAATAAGTCATAGTGTACATATTTATGAGTGCCTTATTGAGGGCCCTAGAACTAAAGAAACTGGAGTCACAGCTCTAGGAAGCAAAGCAACAAGCAACAATAGTATAAGCACAGTTAAATCCCTTATCAATGATCGAGTGAATGAAAAGATTCCAAGAACAGTGCATGGCTTAGCAATAGGTCCATGCCATACAAATCAAATTCATGGAAGTGACTCAAAATATCCATCCAGTCCAGGAAATAGCTATCCTACTTTTTGAGGAGATTGAAGGCCAAGGAGAAGAGCTAGAACAAGTAGTCATTTCGGTAGAACATCGCTTAGAGTGACCTGTGAATGAGGTAGTTATTGAAGAGTTCGACGAGAAGGAGGCCTTGGCACAACAACATGTAGAAGAAAATCAAGCCACGCTTGAGGTGTTTGAGGTAGAATTACCCAGAACATAGTGACTTAGGATGAGTCATAGGTGAGTGTTGGGGGCATGTTGGGCCTTGACCAAGTTTTGGATATCCTTGGTCATGTTTGACCTATTTTGGAACTTAGGTAGGCTAGTCGAAGGCGGAGATCTCAGTATCTTGGCCCCTTTTTAAGGCATCTTTGGGATTAGGGTTTATGTAACAGGTATGGGATGTCAGCCCATGGGTTTACCCATGTTTAGGCCCATTTTGTAATGAATAAATAGAAATATAGGTGATGTAAGTAACGATGTATGGGTGTGGTGGTTGGTGCTAAGTATTTTGATAAGTGCAAGTAATTGTAAGAGGCTTTGTGCATAGTGTATGTTGAGACTTACAGAGCTAAGTGTAGGTCATGTGTGGTACTTTGTGTACAAACTGTGAGAATATTTGTGTTGTAGCCTAACTCGAGGAAGGACGATCTAGCAAGGTGCGTATATCTCCTGTCCTATTCAGAGTGGGGTTTATGGGCTTTGTGCATCTAAGGATAATGACAGAAGATAAGAAATAAGAGAAGAGTTGGTGGACATGGCCCCAAACTAGGGTGAACCACGTATATCCTATGTTATGGTTTCTTTGTGCATTATGGTTGTATGTTAGTGATGCGATTTATTCTTAGAGTCGATATCTTTATGCATGATGCATCTGGTATGATAGCTTAGTTCTTGAGTGATGTGAATAAATGCTAGATCTGATCTTGTTCTATGTGATAAGTGCTTAGATGTGTTATATCTTGTTGAAAGTTGTGCTTCTTTGTAATTAGGGTTTGAATATGCGATGTGGATAAGGGTTAAATACTGATGAATGTTAACTGCTAAGTGCTTTGTTAGTGTGGTGTAATCACAGATCTGTATCCGATCTAAGGTTGTAGACACTTGAGTCCTGTAACCACCCCTACCTCTATCTCGGGTGAGACTTCATCTGCTTCACAGGTGTTGCCAAAAGGGCCGGTAGTTAGGGTTTTGTTGGTACGTTATTGAAGCATTGAACCATGGGTCTTCCCCTTTGCCAACACCAATCGTACGCCATCCTTTCTAACAATATGACCTCGGTACTTTACTTTCGAGGCTCTAAAGGAACATTTAGACTATTTGAGGAAGATTGGAAGTCAGTATGTGTAGAGGGTGTCTCAATTGCTTGAATGGAATGGAGTTGGGAAATAATTCCAGAATGACCGTTTTTAGGATCTTTTCTATTCGATGGGAAATGATTATATCTAGGGAGCTTGATGTGATTCCTTGGAATTGATACTATTGTCCCTTCTATTGGAATTGCATGGTTAATTCCTTAAAATCCAGGAGGATGTGGGGCCCATAGTGTGTAACCATTTAGCATCGAGCACAATGTCACAACCTCCCATGTTTATAGAAAACATATGATATTTCGGGTGGTACTAACCAATTTATAGGTGCACATTTTCATAATGCCCACCACATTTCATGTAACCAACATTGTCAATCACGATTTGAAATTTTTTAACAACATAGTTATAGAAATTGATTTCTTGGGCAATGCAATAGTGAATAAAATTATGGGTGTTGCCACTGTCAACAAGGATTATGACTTCCCTATGCTTAATGTAGCCAATGATCTTGAGGGTTTGGGGAGAAGATAAGCCAATGAGGGCATGCAGTTAAATCAACAGTTCAACTTCTGGTGGATCAACGGCGAAGTAGTATCATATGTTGGGGGTAGCTCTTCCACAGGGGAAGCTTCAACCTCCTCATCAACAACATTCTCAAAAATGGCCATAAAAATATTATGTTCCTTACACTTTTTCCCGAGAAAATATTTTTCATCACAATTTTAACAAAGACCCTTGAGTTTTGTTTTCAACCATTTCTTCCTGAATTCATTTCTATATGTTGAGAGGGGTCGAATTATTGAAAGGATTGGTAGGTCGAGGGTGGCTAAGAAAAGAGGGTTTTATGTTCTGGGAAAATAAAACTTGTTGTGCTTCTTTGGAACGTTTAGTAGCTTCCAACCAAGCCTGGGGGTGAGCCATGAGGATATGGGCGTGGATTTTATCCTTTAGGCCACTACTAAAAAATTCTTTAAAGAATTCATATGTCATTACCTCCATTCTAAAATCCAGGTGCCCAAAGGTGGTTATAAAGTATTCAATTGTGCCATGTTGTTTCAACTTGGTCAAACAAAATAAATAGTGGGTTTTGATTCCAAAGCGTTCATAAAGTGCTGCAACAAAATTGGTCCAAGCAACATACCCCTGGCATGCATTTTTACACCATCACCACCATTTATAGTGTTTGAGATATATATAGAGAACATAACAGAGTTTGGCTAAATCATCATTAATTCCATGCAAAGAAAAACAATACTCCATTTGGGTGACCCATCCCGTGGGATTGGATCCACCAAATTTATTGACCTTAACTCGGGGAATATGGTGGTCACGATGAAAGGGTGATAGGATCCTAAAATGCCTCATTTATTTAACTTCATTTCACTATTTATCATTGTATTTGACCATAATCCATTCCCTTCACCCTTAAAGCATACCATTTATTTAAAATATATTGATTAGAAGCATTAAAAATAAATTATGTGAGTTTTTACTTTTTAATGTATTTTACATGGTTTTAACTAATTTGTAGATAATAAACTTAGTGTTATAAACATATTGGTTTATATAGCTATACAATCCACCAAACAGATAAACAATGGATATCATGGGGGATGCATTCACTATATACATTATTAAAACATTTGCATCATTGAAATATCAATTTAATAATCTTTGTTCTTTTTTGATAGGTGGACGATTGTACAAACAAAAATGAAGGGAGATTGTTCCTTTTCTAGGCAGTGAACGTCGAGCTCAATTTGTGGGAAAATGGAGCTGAATCAAAAAAATCCATCACATGTGTTTTGTGCACAATATGCCTAAGTAGGTCCTACGCGGGTCATTTCCTGAAATTATACATGGATTGAGCACCAAATCAAAATTACATATCAGATAGATCTGGACCTCCATTTGGCACTTGATACAGAACTCAGAATGCAACAGGGTTGGCCATTGTCATATTTGTGGGCATTTTCGGGTGAATGCAGAACATGGGTTTTGTGCCTGCTATCATCCTCCTACTATGGTCCCTCTCACACTTCGATTCAATCTGTTTGAAGTTGCCCCTATATTCCAGCTATGAATTTAATAAAGTTGTTGTCTATTAATAAAGATTTAAAAATTTTCTGGTTTTGGTAGAGTGTCGACCCTTTTAGTGGTTGACCTCTCAAACTCTATATAAACATGAGTCTGCTAGAACGATGAGATTACCAACAAATATAGTTGATGAACTCTCTTAAAATGAATCCCTGTAATAGATTTCTGATGCAATTTAAAATCATGTTGAACTTGTGATTATCTTGTGAGTTAGAGTACCACAACTACTTGGGTGACCAACCAATAGTCTGTGTGTTCTTATTTTATTGTATATTCAGATTTATAATTTCTCTTTTGCATGAATTTCTCTAATCTCTCTCTTGCATGAATTTCTATAATTTCTCTATAATTTATCTGCATATTCAGACTTCTATAATCCAAGCCGTGTTTAATTAAAAATGCCTCTCTTCTGGCTGTGTTATCATTGTATGTACTCATTTTTATTTATATTAAGTTGTGAACATGTATATCCTCTTTGCAGGTTGAATTCATTAAGAGGTTGTGCATAGCTCATTTAAAGTAGATTAAGATAACCCATGAAGGACTGTGTGATCATTATATCTCTATTGAAACATCTCTAGTTTAAGCACAACAACATAATTTTTGATTTTGAGAGAATAGTTCATAGATCTAATTAGTTACAGGAACATGTATTCAGTATTCCTTTAATGACAAAGATCTTAGCAGATTTTTTTTTTCACACTCTACATCTTTCTGTAGAAATTAATATTCAGATTATACCATTTGAATTACCTATTTTTTTTAGATGCCATCATGATGTTATTCATCATCGCAGACATTAGAGAATGATCATTTGAACATGAATACGTAGAAATATAAATTCTCAATTTCCTATGTTGATTTCTGATATGAATTTCTTATGTCAATCCTTTATGTTGATAGTATCATGATGTTGTATTTTCCAGTGTAGAATTAGTTGTGGATTTCAATGCTATCATTTCTAGAAGCAACTGTGAATTTTAATGTTATCTGTTTTCTAGGTATTTTAGAGTACATATTCTTAATGTTGATTATGTTGCTCTCTTAAGAGTTATTTTAGAGTACAGTTTGTAGTAGTTTCACATGATCACTTCTCAAGTAGATCTTAATTCATCTATAGTCTTTCTTAAAACATAATGATCAATTGCATGTTTTATGTTGAATCTATAGTCTTTCTTTAATTGAAGAATGAAGTGATAGGAATGTACAAGAAATTAGTTTCCTTTTTATCTTAACACATACTTTGTTACAACTCAAATTTTACTCAATCTCTTTATTATCTGAGTGTGTTTTCATCATTATATTAGATTAGGCTAGACTAGGCTAGATTAGAGCTCTAGACATGCACATACAATGCTAGCACCTCGAAGCTTACGAGCCCCGGGTTGACAATTTAATGTCGAAATAGATAGCATACATTTCACTCGACATTTTTGGTGTCAGGGAGTTGATAACGGGATTAGTACTTAGGTAGGATGTCTTTAATTACACAACAAGGGGGAGGATAAACTTTAAGTTGAAAGGTAAGAACCTGCAGAATCATTTTAATGGGTTGCTCCAAAGCCTTGTTGTTTCTTTTCCGCAAGAGTGTTTACTTTTTCTACAAATTTATTTACCTTTCTTAGTGTGTTTACTTTCCTACAATTTACTTTCCCGCAAGCGTGCTTTCTTTCCTGCAATTTTGTTTTCTTTTTGAGGAGATAAATCTTGTCAACAAATAACTCGATCATAGTGAGGTATAAAGTAGCATGAGGAGTTCAAGTTTGCTTTAAGTAGTGTGCTTTAAGTTTTTCAATTAATTTCATTTCATTTTTGTTTTAATAGCATTAAATTTCAATTATTATTTCATTTGGTGTTGTAAGAACCTCAAATACTCACCCATGTGTGAGACATGACTAATCAATCGAAAAAATAAATGAAAAGATGATAACCTTGGAAGAACTCTCTCAAATCCTGGAAGCAACCGAGATTTCTCCTTCTCAAGAGGAACATATTTTGGCAGCAACCACAAATTTATCTATCTCTTCAGAAATACTAGAAGGACCAAAGTTCCTTGAGATACAAAAATATTCTCCTTGCCAAACTGTGGAGGAAGATGAAAATTTAACAAATACACCTGATGGAGAACGACCATGAAGATCTAAGAATGAAGATTTCCCCACATGCAATTCAACAGATCCTTCATGCACTACAAAATTCAATCATTTATAAGAGGAGGACCTGTATCAAGATTACATTGGAATTTGGTTTCAAGATGTCATCAGGCCACAATACTATTCTCTTCTTCAACACTTTCTGATTCCAAAACAAGTAGGTTGGTTGATTCTTGATATCCAGGTAATCATTGCGGTAACTTTTTCATATGTGGATATGGGTATGTTTCTTATCTTTCTTCGCACATGGTTACATTGCAAAAGTTCTTACACTTGAATAAATATTTTCCTTTCCTTTTAGGTAGAGTAGGATAATAAATAAAATTTGCAGGTTGTTAGTTTAGCTTAAAGTCTAATGCAACCTCATTTTACATTTTCTTTTTAATAAAAGAACTATGAGATACATGTTCATGTGACTTGATCTCATTGATCTCATCAAACCTAGAGGCTGCTAGTACAATTCATCCAATCTATGAGTGGGTGAGTAGAGTATTTTTATAAAAGAGTAGTGTTATCACACAGTTTGTAGCTAGGAGCAAAGGCTATAAAGTAGAAGGCCAAACTGGCATAATAGGGACCTACCCCACCCAATGTCACCACAATGGGGAGGTCCTTTCTGTTTAGGGAGGCTAGGCCCAAGGGATATGCCCTTGGCAATCTGGGGTTTGAAAGGGAAAGGCTCAAAGGATTAAGGCTATTTTCCTCTTTTCACAGATTACCACCGAAAGAGATAGTCAAATAAAGTATAACCATGGAGAAGGCGCCTTCTTGCGAGACAAGACAACAATAAAACTAGTATCTGAAATAATGGTTAATACTTCATAAATCGGTGACTATCTAAATTCAATATATGAGCAAATACAATAGTAAATATTGATGAAGTCAATTTTTGAAATAATAACAATGGCAATATGATGTCACTTGTCAATAAAGACTGGAACAATATAGCATTTGATGAATATAATCACTCCTTGAATCAAATTAATGAATTAAACTTTATTCAGTTGCTCACACATAATAGCTTGTTGCATCAAGATGAAATATCCTAGGGGTGACGTCAGCTTTTAGGGTTAGTTGTTAGTTAGGGTTTCAAGTTTATAAGGTTTTGAAAGTTTGTTTAGTCACTATCACTTCAACGCTAGAGTGTAAGGATCAGTGCCTAAGGGTTAATGGAGTCAACAAGTGATGGATGCAATAGTTGAAGGGACAAAGTTTTCTGAGGACTAGAGGGTAAGTTTTCAAGGTGCTACTAAAGTAGGGCCTTAAAAATAGAAACCCTAAGAGAGAGATATTCACTTGGTGTTGCAAAGGCAAGGCCTTCGTGCTCTCTCCTCTTTCCCGGAAAATGGCTAGCACAACAAGGAAATTTTAACCAAGACAAGAGGTTTTGATGAGGGAGACATTGCTAAAACAAGGTCTATCAACAAACCCTAGATTGGTACGACCCTAGTGTAGTAAGCCTAGGCTAAGGATGTCTCACTCTTCTTGGCTTCAAAAAGGTACGGCTAGCATGAGTAATGAAGAAAACAAGTGTAGCTAAGGCTAGGCTCTATTTTCTTATTCAATGGTTTAAGGTTTCTTTTTCAGGGGACATGAGACAACAACCTACTTGTGTGGTTGTCCCCTAGGGTTTTGATTCAACAATATATAAGTAAAATGCAAGATATTTAAACTACAACCATTCAAAGAGAAGTTTTGCAAGAAAAACACTTACAATTCATGAAGAAATATCCAAGCAAACCCTAGTTGTAACACTTTCCTTTCAAAGAAACACCATAAATGCCAAGAAAACTCCTCCTTCAAAAGTTGTGCCGCACTATTTCAGCCAAAAACCCCAATAGGGCGCTAAAAATCATATCTCACAAGAGAGTGAGTTGTGTTGTGTCAAAATGAGGGAAAACATCCTCAATTTATATCATCCAATGACCCTTAATTAACAATTAGGTCATTAAAACAACCGACAAGGCTGACTACTAAAATCATATTGTTTTTACATTTAACTGCTAAATAAAAGCCTAAATGAGCAATAAGCAGGACGTCTAGCCTCTCTAAGGGAGACGTTGGCCCTTTTTAGGGCAAATCTCAGCACTAGAAGACAAACGTTGGTTCTCATTGGGCCTCCAAGCTCTGCCACACGTGCCAAAATGCTCTGTCAAGGTACCACTCACTGGAGGTGATGTCATGACTCCTGAATGACGTCCTAGGGCATCAGAAAGCACACGTTCCACCTGTAGTGGGTCAATCCCCATGGGTTGGTCTCAGCCAAGGTGTCCTGGATGAAAACGTCCTCCTCCCTCTTGTGTGCAATGGATCGATAAATCATCATCCTATCTCTACTCCTGATGAGGTCCCAACAACCATATGATGGGCTCTTCAGCCCCATGGAGGTCCAAACTAGTCATCTCCCCATGTGTATCGGTCCACCTGGTACCTGTCCATCGGGTATGGTTCTGCACATCAAAAACTTTTCCCTCCATGGGCTCATTAGTCCTCGAGATCATAGCAATGTCAATCATATTTCATCATTTATTTTATAAAATGCATGCATAAGACCCCTAACATATCATCTAATAGCTCAAAGATATTATACTGACCTACTATACAAAGCCAAAGAAAAGACAAAGTGCCCTGTTGGGCCAGCATCCATAAGAAAAGGAAAGTTCCCAAAGGATATCATCCAAGCCATGTAATACAAGGTGGTGTGGTCTAAGGATGTCCAGACACAGTGAAAACCAGGGGTGGGTATTGTCTGTGGGTTCCTTTGTAGGAGGCAAGATGTACTTGTCTTGGATGCATTTCATTCCAAGCCCTTTATTGCCTTTATTCTTTCTTTTATTTATTGCTTTTTCTATCCTTTTTTCTTCAAGTTCTAACTAGAGGACACTGCCTTGGCATGGTTACCAGAGCTGACAGTGTCACCCGCCAGTATTTTTGCAGAAATGATAAGGCTAGCTTGTGATGAGACCCCCTTTCCCTTGGCCATGCAACCAAGGGTCACTGCCCTGGCATGTTGACAAGATAATGGCAATGTCATATTGCTAGATACATATGAACATAATGGGTTGTCTCATGATGAGACCCCCCATCCTCTTGGCTAGGTCTTGTTTTATTATTTTTCTTCGGGTCCCTTTTGTTTCTTATCGAGAGGATTTTTATTGCCTTCTCGGGGATCCCTGGGCGAGGCATCTACAGGTTTTATTCCCTATGGCTTTTATCTTTTACCTGCTTCTTTTACCTCCTGGGCCTTTAGCCCCTTCTTCCCACAGGATAAAGTGTATCCCCTCAAATAGGTCATTCTAATACCCAGACTAGGGGAATGGGATAGATGAATGGGAGATAAGATGTAAAATGATAATATGGTGGGAGTGGACGATGGCTCTTCAAGATCCCCCCTGGTGGCTAACCAAAACCTATGGATACAAGCTTGCTAGGGCACCCCGTTTATCCCCCCAACCATGGTCAAGTGGGTTAGTGTAAGATCCAAACAGTTGTCAGAAATGTAAGGAACCTGATGCATATATCTGAAAGTTATAATGATCAAACATGACACATACCAAGATACCTGGACCTCATGGAGCAAGAGTCTTCTCCGATGCAAGTCCAAGCTGATGGTGATGGATGTTGCTGCTGCTGATAGGATAGGTCCGATGAAGAGGACGAATGATGGGCCCTCTAGGGCCATGCTCAAGTCAATCCTACTCTCGGTACTCCATGTCTAGGACCTGTGGGCCTCGAGACATGATCTCCTAGTTATCCCTAGAAATCAGGGATAACATCTGGCTCCAACTCGGGGACATGTGCTCACCGTAGAGCGCATGAGAACCTCAACATCTCTGGCATAAACCTGCAGACCTTCTCACACTCGAATAGGGCATCAACAACAAAGGTGGGGTGGTATTACCACCCCGCAAATATAATATATATGTATATGAAACAAATCAATCAATATGCATATGAGGAAACAAACTAACATGAAATGCAGATGGTATAATACACGAAAAATGACTACCTACTTATACTTACCTGTACAGTCATGTCCCACCACCTTGGTGGGGTTTGAGGAGGTGTTCGTTAATGGGTAATGGGCACCTTATTCCTTCCAAAGTGGACAAATAGTACGAGTTATCAATGGATTCCATTCTGACTTTGAAAGGTCTGAGCCATGATTGCGTACTTCCTTTCACATTAGTTGGCTCTCCTTTCTGAGTATCCCACATCCATACCAAATCTCCCTCGTATTTTTAGATCTTTTGTTTGGTTGTTCCTTGAACAACCCTGGTGTACTGTATTAAGGGAGGTGGGTGGGCTTCTGGTGTAAAAGCTTCTTGTTGGGATGGATGAATTTGCACATTCTCTTCATCCTTTTTCCTTTTTAGTATCTTCACCGTCCCAACCTCTTTGTTTTGAAACTCATCTAGAAGTTGCTAGTATTCTTCTTTCTTGGGCCACTCAATTTGGTCAAAATCTTCCTCTATTGCAAATGGCATATCTTCTGGAGAATATTCTTGAAGAGTTTGTATCACATCTTTCTGTGCTTCATTTATGGAAGGAACGACAACTTGTACTTGATTTCTAGTTATTGGCACATTGAGTAAATGTCCAGTTGTCCCATCTTTCAAAGGTAACCACAAAAAGGTGAGATCCATTTCAAGGGACCCACCTATCATTGCACCAAACTTCCTAGACAACAACATTCCCCACACATCTGGGACATCAACCACTATAATATCTATGTGGACTATCTTCTCGGGGAATTTTTTCAATTGTACTTCGACGTTTTCAACTACACCATGTGTGGGTATTGCTTTGGATTCAAATCCACAGACATTTATGTAAGGCCTAGTGACCTTCAAGCCCATTTGCTACATGACTTTCAGAGACATCATATTTGCACCAACACCTGTATCCAGCATGCAATTGTTAAGGTATTTGTTGTTCATCATAAGAGTCATGAAGAAGGGTGGATTTTCACCATACTGGATCCTGAAGTGATCAACTTGCAACATAATTGGGGGGTCCATAGGCTCAGCTGTTCCCGAAAAGAAGGTATTAAAGCGTCCTTTAATAGAGGGGATCTTAATTGCTTCTTTTAAGGGAACATTCACGTGCATCTTCGACAAGGCTCCTTCAAAGTCAAAATCAAGGGTAACCTTATCAGTTTTCAATGTCTTGGGAGGAAGAACCTCAGGAGATTTTGGCTGATCAGTGGCAGGTTGTTTTGGATTCTTTCTCCGGTATACTTGGACTTATTACTTTTTAAGCTTTTCTCGTGATTCCTAGTCCAATTTGTTAATTATTGCTAGTCTTGCTACTCTAGTTACTTCCTTCAGGGCCTACTGATGTTCTATATCAGTGATATTTATATGAGGGAAACTCATAAAGTAGTCCAGATTGTTGACTTGTTGTTGGCTGGCGTTATAAGGACACTCATTCTCCCAATGTGCTTCACTGCATTCCAAGCACCAAGGATTTTCATCAATGATGTTTGTAGGGACCAGAGTATTTGGAACTTCATTTTCATTCTTTGTCTTGTAGGTTTGGTTCCCTTTCTAGAATTTCCCTTTGAATGGAGGTCTAGGTGCCTGGGTCTGGGACTTTTCAAGTATAACTATTCGGTTCATCATTTCTTCTTGATTCTTCATGATGCTATCCATGGAAGCTTGTAGCTTATTGATACTGGTGCAGAGATCTGAAGTAGGCTCAACATTGTGTACCACTTTCTGCTTGGTATCTATCCTCCCCCTAGGGTTAGCAATGGGGTCAATCTTGGATGAAAGGAGATTTCCTTCTATCTTGGTCGTGAGCTCTTGGGATTCTTGAATGGATTGAGGGTCTTTGTCTCTAAGAGGATACCCTAGTTGGCCACTGAAAGATCTAGTATAAATGTGAACAAGATAATCATCTTTCGAATGATGGCTTGGGGGAATTTGTTGTAGTAATGCTTTGAATCTGGTGTGAAATTCCTGAATAGACTCATTCTCATGCTTGGCAAGGCTATTTAGTCGAGTGAGCAGCATGTTAGGGTCTTCTTTGATGCTCCACCTTCTGAGGAAGATTTGCTCAAGTCTATCCATGGTTTTGATGCTTCCATCAGGAAGGTCGAGATACCAACGTCTTGCAGCATCATAAAGGGTAGCAGAGAATAACTTCATAACTAAGTCCTCAGCATCATCACTAATTGGGTGAAGCTGAAAAAATGCCCAAAAGTTACTCATATGCTCTTCGGCACTAGTGGCATCAGTGCCGGTAAAATTAGGCAACCAATTTTCATATTTGGGGGGCATTTGCCTAGGGTAGCCAGGTATGGCTGACATGTCTAATGGCTTGAACAAAGTAGATGACCATTGTCTTTGATTGTTCACTGGGTTTGCAGTACCGGTCTGAGAGGTATACATGTTTAAAGGAGGTTTCTTTCCAAAATGTGACTTGACAACAGGTGAATTTACAGGAGGCTTCCTTCTGAGAGCTAAAGGAGGATTATTAAATCTCCTTTTGGTTTGTGGAGTCGCTAGATAGTTTTCCTGAAACTATCAAAGAATAGGGGAATAAAGTTTAGTGGAGTCACCAGGTAAGCTTGCAAGAGAAAAGGTCTTTGAGACAAGGCTTACCAAAATATTTTTCGTTGAGGAAGATTGACTCAGTGTTCCCCGGCAACGGTGCCAAAAATGTTATAACACATTTTGTAGCTAGGAGCAAAGGATATAAAGTAGAAGGCCAAACTAGCATAACAGGGACCTACCCCACCCAATGTCACCACAATGGGGAGGTCCTTTCTGTTTAGGGAGGCTACGCCCAAGGGAGACGTCCCTGGCAATCTAGAGTTTGAAAGGGAAAGAATCAAAGGATTAAGGCTATTTTCCTCTTTTCATAGATTACCACGCAAAGAGATAGTCAAATAAAGTATAACCATGGAGAAGGCACCTCCTTGTGAGACAAGACAACTATAAAACTAGTACGTGCAATAATGGTTAATACTTCATAAATCAGTGACTATCTAAATTCAATATATGAGCAAATACAACAGTAAATATTGACGAAGTCTATGTTTGCAATAATAACAATGGCAATATGATGTTACTTGTCAATAAATATTGTAACAATATAGCATTCGATGAATATAATCACTCCTTGAATCAAACTAATGCATTAAACTTCATTTAGTTGCTCACATATAATAGATTGTTGCGTCAAGATGACATATCCTAGGGGTGACGTCATCTTTTAGGATTAGTTGTTAGTTAGGGTTTCAAGTTTATAAGGTTTTGAAAGTTTTTTTAGTCACTATCACTTCAATGTTAGATTCTAAGGATCAGTGCCTAAGGGTTAATGGAGTCAACAAGTGATGGACGCAATAGTTGAAGGGCAAAAGTTTTCTGAGCACTAGAGGGTAAGTTTTCAAGGTGCTACTAAAGCAGGGCCTTAGAAATAGAAAACCTAAGAGAGAGAGATTCACTTGGTGTTGCAAAGGCAAGGCCTTCATGCTCTCTCCTCTTTCCTGAAAAATGGCTAGCACAACAAGGAAATTTTAACCAAGACAAGAGGTTTTGATGAGGGAGACATTGCTAAAACAAGGTCTGTCAACAAACCCTAGATTGGTACGGCCCTAGTGTAGTAAGCCTAGGCTAAGGATGTCTCACTCTTCTTAGCTTCAAAAAGGTAGGGCTAGCATGAGGAATGAAGAAAACAAGTGTAGCTAAGGCTAGGCTCTATTTTCCTATTCAATGGTTTAAGGTTTCTTTGTCAGGGGACATGAGACAACAACCTACTTGTGTGGTTCTCCCCTAGGGTTTTGATTCAACAATATATAAGTAAAATGCAAGAGATTTAAACTACAACCATTCAAAGAGAAGTTTTGCAGGAAAAACACTTACAATTCATGAAGAAATATCCAAGCAAACCCTAGTTGTAACACCCTCCTTTCAAAGAAACACCATAAATGCCAAGACAAATCCCGCTTCAAAAGTTGTGCCTCACTATTTCAGCCAAAAACCCCAATAGGGCACTAAAAATCAGATCTCACAATAGAGTGAGTTGTGTTGTGTCAAAATGAGGGAAAACATCCTCAATTTATATCATCCAATGACCCTTAATTAAAAATTAGGTCATTAAAATAGCCGACAAGGTTGACTACTAAAATCATACTATTTTTACATTTAAATGCTAAATAAAAGCCTAAATGAGCAATAAGCGGGACGTCTAGCCCCTCTAAGGGAGACGTTGGCCCTTTTTAGGGAAAATCTCAGCACTAGAAGACAAATGTTGGCCCTCATTGGGCCTCCAAGCTCTGTCACATGTGCCAAAATGATCTGTCAAGGTACCACTCACTGAAGGTGACGTCATGGCTCTTGAATGACATCCTAGGGCATTAGAAAGCACACGTTCCACCTGTAGTGGGTCAATCCCCTTGGGCTGGGCTCAACCAAGGCATGCTAGGTGAAAACGTCCTCCTCCCTCTTGTGTGCAATGGCTCAATCAGTCATCATCCTATTTTTTCTCCTGATGAGGTCCCAACAACCATCTGATGGGCTCTTTAGCCCCATAGAGGTCTGAGCTGATCATCTCCCCATGTGTACCGGTCCACCTGGTACCTGTCCATCGGGTATGGTCCTGCATATCAAAAACTTCGCCCTCCATGGGCTCATTATTCCTCGGTATCATAGCAATGTCAATCATATTTCATCATTAATTTTATCAAATGCATGCATAGACCCCTAGCATATCATCTAATAGCTCAAAGATATTATACTGGCCTACTATACAAAGCCGACGAAAAGACAAAGTGCCCTGTTGGGCCAGCATCCATAAGAAAAGGAAAGTTCCCAAAGGATATCATCCAAGCCATGTAATACGAGGTGGTGTGGTCTAAGGATGTCCAGACACAGTGGAAACCAAGGGTGGGTATTATCCATGGGTGCCTTTGTAGGAGGCGAGTTGTACTTGTCATGGATGCAATTCTTTCCAAGCCTTTTATTTCCTTTATTATTTCTTTTATTTATTGATTTTTCTTTCCTTTTTGCTTCAAGGTCTAACCAGAGGACACTACCTTGGCGTGGTGACCAGAGCTGATAGTCTCACCTACGAATATTTTCGCAGAAATGATCAGGCTGGCTCGTGATGAGACCCCCTTTCCCTTGGCCATGCAACCAAAGGTCACTGCCCTGGCGTGGTGACCAGATAATGGCAATGTCATACTGCTAGATACCTATGAACATAATTTGCTGGCTCATGATGAGACCCCCCATCCTCTTGGTTAGGTCTTGTTTTATTATTTTTGTTCGGCTCCCTTTTGTTTCTTATCGAGAGGCCTTTTATTGCCTTCTCGGGGATCCCTGGGCGAGGCATCTCCAAGTTTTATTCCCTATGGATTTTATCTTTTAGCAGTTGCTTTTACCTCTTGGGACTTTATCCCTTTCTTCCCACAGGATAAAGTGTAGCCCCTCAAATAGGTCATTCTAATTCCTAGACTAGGGGAATGAGATATATGAATGGGAGATAAGATGTAAAATGATAATATGGTGGGAGTGGATGATGGCTCTTCAAGATCCCCCCTGGTGGCTAACCAAAACCTATGGATACGATCTTGCTAGGGCATCCCGTTTATCCCCCCAACCATGGTCAAGTGGGTTAGTGTAAGATCCAAGTAGTTGCCAAAAATGTAAGGAACCAGATGCATATATCTGAAAGTTATAATGATCAAGATACCTGGACCAATTACCTCATGGAGCAAGAGTCTTCTCCAATTCAATTCCAAGCCGATGGTGATGGATGTTGTTGCTGCTAATAGGATAGGTCTGATGAAGAAGAAGAAGGATGGGCCCTCCAGGGCCATGCTAGAAATAAGGTATACATGAAGGTTAAGCCATGGACACATCAATTTAATTTCAATGGAAGAAAATGAGTGAGAACTACATATATCTTTTTTTTTTTCCAATGGTTCCATCCAATACACATTAAAATGCTCAATTGTGTCATATCGTCAGATTGGTTACACTCAATTAACTATCCCTTACATTAGAAAAATATGTGAAGGTAATATATATATATATATATATATATATATAAAAGAAAATCATCCTCCAACCCATATACCATTCTAGTCCAGAAAAAGGTTTTCAGAGCTGCCTCCCCATCTTCTTGTAAAAACAAACATTCATATATAAATCTTAAAGGTGAGGGTAAGGACTAATATCTACTATAAAAAGGGTGTAAGAGGATAACCCGTCGGGATACTGAACAGGTCTACTGGCATCGATTACTGATCTATGGTATGACTAGGTAAACCCATCAAAGTACTGAATAGGCTTGCGAGCAGCGGGTACCTGCTTGCTATATGACTAGGAAAACCCATTGGGGTACTGAAAAGGTTCGATGGTAATGTGGCATTCTTCTTGGAAGATGATATTTCTTAGATATCAAAGTTACCCCATCCAGGTACTAAACAGGCTTGCTCGCAATGGGTTCTGACTTTGATGTCTTTTACTATTCCTAATCTATATTTTTCCATATGAATGATATACTTTTGTAAATGCTTAAGAATAAGCATGCATGGTTGAACAAAAGGGATACAAAAATATCATCTAATTTCCATTTGAGAATGTCTATAATGTGATCTTAATACTTTGTCATTTAATTCATACTATACCTCGGATGTCATTATCCTAGAAGTAGGACCCATAAGTTTAGGAGTTTAATGAACTCAAATGCAAACTTTATCCATATTACTTGAATAACAATAATCCTTTGATAAAGTAAGCATGGATGACTAGTTTCCTATGGGTTTTACAGATCATCTATACCCTCATGTTTTCTATCCAAGGACATGAGGAAAATCCCCTATCACAACTTATATGGTCTTCATGAGCATAAACTATTACTAGCTGACGAAATTGTATGTATTAAGAAATCTAAATTAGTATGGTGTTGTTTTGGTCATTCCCATAACATAGCATTGTATGTGTTTGTAGGCGAATGTACTCTATAGCTATTATTTATATGAGAATGTAAAAATCATCATCACTATTTAACATGGCATAACAGGAAAACTTTAAACATGGCACAAATAACAACATCTCATCACTCATATCATATGACATACAAATGTCCCAACAAAAAATAATGGACCATCGTACTCTGTAACAGTGTAATACATCAAGGATATGGGATAAACCCAAGCTAGAAAGCAAAAAAATGTGGTAAAATCCATATGCACAATGGTTGAAAGCAGGGACCTTCCAATCTATCTTTGTATGATTGTATCTAAGACTGAATGTAGCCATATAGCTAGTCATGAGTCATGGAGCACACTTATAGACAAAACAAATTATCTACATAAAACCAACCTATGATAGGAAAATTAGTTTTTAAAAATGGACTTTTATTGATGTGGCATTATTTTGAGACAATAATAATATGAAAGATCAAAATGACTTGTTGTCTTTTGAATTGAATTATTTTTAGATAAGTATTGTTGGTTTTGTAATTTGTTGAGAAGAATTGAATTCTTCAAATTGACATATCTCTTGCATTTGTGTTGACTTGCCAAATGGATGACTAATTTTATATTATTTTTCTCATGCGGGTTTCACTTTTGGTTTCTAGATCAATTTGAAATTCTAATTGTGAAAATTTTAGTGAGATGTCAAACAACAATTGTGAAAAGAAAACATCAAAATAGAGGGATGTATTTTCATACTTTCAAAAGCCTTAATCCAAGAACCTAGATTCTCTTCATGATTCAAGCTCTTTTGAGAAATCCATCAATGAAAGTCAAAGAAGTGTCAACTCTTATGTGAATGCATCTAATATCTATATAATAGATGATGAAATAGGTTCCTCTAGTGATCAAATTGAGATGATTTCACCAGAAATTGACAATAACAATGTTGAATATTTTTCTTGGGAAGGAAACAAAAACCATTCACAATCATGGAAAAGGGAAAAATTGTAACATCCCGCTCTAGTGCACTGAGCGAACTTATTCTTTGAGGACACTTGCTCGCAAGTGATCTAGATTATTATGATATTAAAACTTTTGACTTTGATTATGATGTGTTATGGTATATGGCATGATGTTTTACTGCATTGACATAGGCAGGTGTTATTGACTCGATTTTACTGAGTGTGCAAGGCTTTGGACCTTTAGGATGTAGAGGCATCGATGGAACCCCTTGGACTCCGGATCGAGTCAGGGAATGCGCTATTGGGTTTTGATTGATTTACTGTGATATTAGTACATTTGATTAAGATAATATGATATGGATATGTTCTGACGTGATTTGTTGATGATGCAGGCTAACGATAGCTTTTCGACCAGACTCACATATGGAGTAAAGGGGTCACACACGACTACTAGAGGGGTTGAGGGAGAGGTGTGGACAACAACCCTGCCACAGCCTACTAGCACTCCCGCCATGGCTCGAACTGTAGGTTAATGATTACCTAGTTCGAGAGGACCCACGATGTCATGAGGGCAGACTGCGACAGTCGCTCATGATGATTCTAAGGGGTGTACAATAAGGCGGGGACCTTATTCCTTAGAAGCCCTTAGTCTCCCACAAGTTCACCTGGCAGAGTGTTGACTCCAGGGGTTATTGTTGTCTACCGATCAGTTAAGAGGCGAGTGGCACCCTTGGAGCACGTGGTGCGTCTTGAAGGGCACGTTGTGCAAAAGAAACAAAAGAGGCAAGTGGCACCCCTAGAGCACGTGGTGCGTCTTGAAGGGCACGTTGTGAAAAAGAGACAAAAGAGGCGAGTGGCACCCTTGGAGCACCTAGTGCGTCCTGAAGGGCACATCGCGTTGATGATGATAGATGGATGAACCTAGATGGAGCTAAGACAATTAACACATTAAGAAATTTTTTAAACAACTTCCCTAATTAATTGTCACCCAGTTCAAAATCTAAGTTCTAAGTTTAAAACTTCGCTAGGGGTAACATTTTGTCTACCCTTAAGAAAATATATTTATAAAAATAAAATAATAAAAAGTTAAAATAAAAACCACTTGAATAATAAATTTGGTCTTCATAAATTTTTGGGTAAAATGAAGAGAGTAAGAAATTAAATAAAATCGGTGGATATAAAATGTAAAGAAGAAATTAATTATTTTGAATTTTGATAGTTTAAAAAGATACTAATTTATAATAAAAGGAAAGAGAGGTTAATTTGCACAACTGTCACTTCTAGCTCAAATAAAAAGGGGAAAGAGGGAATTATAAAAATTAGGAAACTAGGGTATGGAGGTAACATAAAAGGGAAAGAGGGGGAGTTATGGTAAAAAGTGGGAGGTCAACTCCATAAGTGGGAGGTGCATTTAAGAACCTTCTAAATTGAACCAAATAACAACTCCATAATAGGGAAGGCCTTTAAAACTTGTAAGGGAATCTAGAGACACCTAGGAGTAAATTTAGGAGTAACTCTAGGTGGGTGAGGGAAATAGGAGATTTATTTAATTAAAGAAATTAATTAATGGAGAAACGTGGGGGATGGATGACACATGTACGAAGGAGAATTTTTAGAAGATTTTTATTAAAACCTAAATTAAATGAGATTTAAGGAAAGAATGAAAGTTCTAAAACTCTATAAAGGAAAGGGAGGAGAAGGAAGAAGGGGATCGACTGTTAGCGTAACGTTACATTGTCGGAATAGTGACTTGACTGATTTACTTATGGGAGTTGGGATTTCCCAACTCAGAGAGGAGTGGTAGCTCGG